>CM069311.1:33866530-34123988 GCA_035609425.1 Epinephelus awoara
TGATTTAGTTAACTCATTTTTGTAAATTTAATATATTATTACTCTGCAGTTAAAATGGCATTTCAATTGGTGAAGACCACATTATAACTTGTTCAGGACTCAAGGACTTGGGACTTGGGACTTGACTTGGGACTTGCATGCAAAGAGAGAGACTTCGTTGTAACCTGAAAAACACAGACTTGGTCCCACCCGTGGTATTTAATACTGTTCAATGTTTAGCCTACAGTTTAAAAACAGTCCCTTCGACCAGTGGTTTTCCCACTTATTGTGCTTTTTGTGCACCAAAGGGCCGGCCAAAATCTTCAAGCATTCCTGTATTCATAACTGCAACAACAGCCTCTATAATCCAATCACAACATAACTGTTTTTGTTTACTAATATCAAATAACAATTGACAACCAACTATACTCATTAAATATTTTTTCACAAAATGATTCAAGAATTCATTTTAAACTTTTAAAGATTGCACCAAAGCACCAATAACACATCTATTTTGTTTATTTTTAAGATGATGTAAGATGACGTGATGTGTCACACGCTTATAATTTCCACATTCCGACAAATAGGTTCCCTCTGAGGGCTTTTTACTCTTAAATTACATTACTGTAAATTATATTACATTTTTCAGCTAGAGTTTGCCTCTTTTTTTAGAAAATGGGTGTGCATAACATACTGATTCATTCATAACTTTTGGTATACACCCAGATTAATAGTGCAATAAAATTGTGTGGTTTTCACAAAATCCCACGGCACACCTGAATTTGCATCTCAGCACACCAGTGTGCCACAGCACACCATTTGAGAACCACTGCCTTAGACATTCATCTTACATAATCATAGAGTGGATATTGCATACTGTATGTTGTATATATTTAGCTGCCAACAAATATGGTAACCATCAACCTAAATTAAACAAATAATAAAACATTACGTGAACCCAAAGTTGAAAAAAAAAAAAAAAACTCATACCAGTCAGCATCAGTGGTTACAGCAACACACTAATTCTTTCATGAAACAGACTGAATGCACAAATGTGTAAAACAGAGTTCACAGGTAAAAACTTCAATAGAACAGCTAAAAAAACTAAGATGACAAGTATGTAAGTCTATATTCCAGCGCACTGTTGTGGCTGGTTTAATATTCAACATCTGTGCAGCAGGTTAGTAGCCCTGAGCAAAGTAAGTCATAGTCGTCTCAGTTCTGTGTGTCGAGGCTCTGGTGCTTGAAATGTCTGTTTGTGGTGCGTTCATGCACTAGTATGAATATCTGGACATATAAATCTCCAGTGTCAGCTGTCAGACGTAACGATCACACACTAACAAGCTCAGAATTTGGCAGCATCTTCCATTTAAAATGCAGCTGTTCATCAGCTAGACATCAAGTGCTGGACATTGCAGTTCATGGGTACTACGGAGTATCAGCTACACACTCAGAGCAGCCTGCAGTGGACCTTTCAAACAAAGAAGAAAAAAAAGAAGAGCATGTGGCAAGAACATGATTCAATCAGCAGTTTGATTTTCCAAGTCGTAGTACTGAAACCTGAGATTTTAAAACGTTTGCTCAAGTCGTTAATAGAGATACTGTATGTAATTTAATAGTGTCTGTTGAGTCATCCAGATAGTGCCTCATTATGTAATTCACCTAGCATTAGCTGCTGACAATACTCAGTACGGGTGATCAGCATCTAATTAGCATAGCATTAGCAGAATGAGCGGGTGGCTATGTTGTTAGAGGAACTCCTGCAAGGAATGAAAGAGATGAAGATGATAATACACACACACACACACACACACACACACACACACACACACACTTGGCTGTTGGAACACCACGTGGAACAAATGCGCAAACTAAATGAACACACACCTACACAGATGTACTGACACTTTAGGGGGAGACATTTTAGCTGCTTAGTATATGTTGTCTGAATATAAATATGTAGTCTTCAGATGGGAGGCCTTTTAGTTTGGCTGTTAGTCACAAATCTTTTTTAGTGCCAAAATCTAAAACCGTGGAGTCCACTCTTTCTGCCAACGACAAGAAAATTTCTAGTTGCACAAAATAGACAAGTGTTGAACAGAGCAAACAACATAATGACAGTTTTGGTATTCTTCTATTTAATGTTGTGTTCACACCTGTACAAACAGACAGGTCTCTCACAAGCATGCAGCTTGTGAGTGTGTTTGTGTACAGTATGTAATTTACATACTAAGCCTTGATTGGGCAGTTATTTTCCCATGTTGCTACAACACTGCCAAATAAGCAAGGAGTTTATTTTTGAAATGTTGTGTTTATATGCATAACTTTAGCCAATTAAGGTTCTATGTATCCAAATCATGTTGGCTGACAATAACCCAGCACCATGTACATAAAATTAAACAGCACTAAACAAAAGTTAAGGGGCTAAGGTCCAAGTAGGGCCGGCGGGAGAGGTGGTGGATGGCTCAACAACCACTGGCTTTCACTCGGGAGGCCGGTATCCTCTTAAAGTAAGATTGTAAAGCCAAACCCTGTTCTTTTTTCTTTGACCTAATCACCTGCTTTTGTTGCCTAAACCCAACCAAGTGTGTGTTTCGGCAAAAATGTAACCACTTGCCTTTGCTGTTGAAGGGAAAAAAACAGGGTCCCAGTACATGACCATCCAATGCACCAAGGCTACCTTGCGTGTCATAAGTCAATGTGGAAATGCAATGACCAAGCGTTGATACGTGATGAGGTCAGAGTGAGACTGTGTTGGATGGGGAACTGAAGCTGTATCTCAAAACCACAAGACTCCATTGACAAACACAGTCATTTTACTTTGCAGAGCACAGAACATTATTTTCTTTCTGCTTAACAACACCTGCTGAATATATCAGTGTGTAGAAAAAAAGTGTGCATTTACTCATGGACAAGAGGCTTGTGGTCATGACAGCAATGGCGTCTTCCTCAGCTAAGTTGTAACGTTAGCTAGCTCAGTGATACTAGGTGAGCTAGCAGTAGATGCACGCTTCCTTCTGCACAGATATACAGTTGGTGGATGTAGTTTGGTAGAAAGAAAATGGTTCCTGTATGAAACTACTCACAACAAGGTGTGTAGATTATCTTGAGTAACCAGGTCATGATTTCTGGAAGGCGTCAATGCTGTTGAGTTTTTTAAATGTATTTATTCATTCATTCATTTTGGTACTTTGAGCACCACAAGCCGACTGCCATCTAGTTCCATTATATTAGAGAGAAGGCACACATCTCAATGGCCAATATCTGCAATTCATACCAAAACAATCTAGATTGATAAATAGCACTACAGATAAGAGGGAAAATGTGTATCTTGATATTGGGCTGAACTGTCCCTTTAAGGGAAATAAGGTGTGGGAGGAAATAAATGATAAAGGCTTAAGGGTAGTGTTGATGGTTACTTTTGTCTATTCTGTCTTTATGTAACTCAGAGGCATGCGCTGTATTTTATATACAATGGTATATACATTTTGACTTTCAGCTGTTACAACACATCTCTTCGCTGCATTACTTGCTTATGTTTCTACAGTGCCATTACAATCTATCTACAATCTAATTCAAAATCTATGTAATGAATTACAGAACAAAGTCAACCAATAATCAAAGTGTGACGTGCAGTCTGTTTACCCCAGCAGGCTAAATAACACTATCATATTAGTAAAACTATACCAATTATCCCCATGATTTCTGTGCCGTTGTTGTTTGCTGAAGAGGCACATTTACAATGCAAATGTCATTATCATCATTAGAGCCAGTCATCAATGTAAGCAAGCGGCCACAGCCACGCCAAAAAACAGCAGCAACAAGAACTCTCCGGCTGCTCCAATTAGCTGTCATTAAGTCCAGCATTCCCCATGCAATCAGCCTCACACACACACACACACACACAGACACACACACATACTTATATATGGAGAGAAGCAGCAAATTGTCACATTTTCAAAGCTGAACCAAGGCTGGATTACCAACCAGGCAGAGTGTGCAGCTGTCTCTGGAGTTCCAGGAGTTGCATGTTAATCTCCTGGTTTACTGCTTCAGCTGGTTTGTGTTAATTTAATTGGAAATATGTTTGGAATATGAAACACTTAAGCATAAATCACCTGACATAATAAGGGCCTTAAGGTGGCATTATTACCTGATCTTGTTGAAGAGGGTCATCCCTGAATTAATTTGTGTTTAATCAAAATGTCACACAGAATTTCCTAGCAGCAGGTAGTGTTTCATATTGTACAGAGACTCCGAGGAACAAGACTAGTTAACAGGGGTCCAGGAGCAAATCTGTGCCCCGGTGCCCCCTAGCACTTTATTCTTTATTATCCTTTTTGGCAATAATCTGCTAAGGTTTGGTACTTGATTGATTCATTCATTACAAAAATAGTGATGATGAATTTTATGCTCATCAAAAAAATCAATTAACTAATTGAAGAACTGAATATAGGTACAAGTTGTTGGATTGCATTGTTGTTTACATTAGTAACGTTAAATGATCATGTCCTCTAGGGGTGGGAATCTTTAGGCACCTCATGATTCGATTCAATTCCGATTCCGAGGGCAACGATTCTCGATTATAAAACGAGCCAATAAGAAAATTTACACTAGATATTGAAAAACATTGTAATAAAGCTGGGAATACATATCCAGTGTATACAAACTGTATTAGGCCCTACTTACTGTGGTTGAGATGACTACACTCCACCAGTCTCCTCTGGTCCATCCTCCTCATCCACAAATGTCAAGGGGACTCTGCTGTCCCCCGTCGACCTCCTCGACATTTCTCCTCCAGTATTTACAAAACTATAACTGACTACAACTATCTATGAACTATAAAAATACGAACTATTGCAAAAAAGACGAATGATGGCAAAACTACGAACTCTGGTGAAAACACGGCAAAAAACATTCAAAAACACGCATTAAAAAAAATCAAAAGGTCTAAAAAAACCCGCAAATACTATTATTTACAACACTAGATATTATTTACAAAGAAAACGCCAACCAAACTCCACTAAAACACCGTTAATTCACAGCTGTCACTCTCCTCCTGCTGTGCTCACTTCCCTCCCCTTCGCCACAGGTAATGACGTCACTACCGTAATGTACCGTATATCACTAAAAAGCTCCGCTTCTCAGCTTTCATAATCCGTTGGAATTACGTCGATAGTATGAATAGGCGAGGAGTTACGGTAATTTGGAAAATAAATATAAAAATAAAATTAAAATCGATTATGAGTTTTCCATATTGATGCATGTTCAAGACAGAATCTCGATGCATCTAAAAATCGATTTTTTCCCCCACCCCTAATGTCCTCTATGTCAAGACCACCTAAACAGAGACCAAGTCATGACCAGACCAGTGCGAGTCCCACACTGAATGACACATTTACAGTAAAATGTGGAACATGCAAACCACAAGCAGCAGTTGATCTGAAAGATCTACATTCCTATAAAAAACCCCACAGAAAATGAATTAAGGGTTCTAGTCATTCACCTTTCACTGCATTATTGTAAACGTGTGTATGCATGAGTTGAGGCTTGTTGAGGGGTGCATATGGGACCTCTGGGGTGAACTGTGATGTCTGGCACCAGGGCATTGGCCTTGGATCCTTTGAGTCCTGTGGGTTGTAAGGTGGTTTAACAGCACATCCAACTGATGCTCAATCAGATTTGGGTCTGGGGAATTTTGAGGCCAGATTGGCTACGGTTACATGACGACTTTTCATTCGGAATTAAATAAATCTGAATGAAATCATTCGGAATTAAAGTTTTTCCAGGGAGTTTACATGGGAAACATTCATTCCGAATGAGGGTTTACAAAGGAGATCAGTTCAATCGCCTTCATTCAGGTCTGCGCAAGGTTTGGGGCAGGGAAGGTTTCTGATTGGATGGGGGCGGGGCGGATGTTACATATTTACCTTTACCGGAAGAAAACACTGTAGCTCACTCCGGGTAACAAGATGCTTGACGACGCTGTTCTTAGTGCTTTTTTCTGGCGTGTTTTGCTTGTATTCTTGAAGCAGCAGTACGACAACAACCGTGTTCTGCTAATGCTTCATCTGTTGAGGAGGAGAAGGGAGGTAGAAGACCGTGCTGTGGCGAATGGAAACCAGGGAGTGCAACGAGTCCGACTGCTCTATCTCAGCCCGTTGCTATGCAGCCCGTTGCTATGCACACTATATACGTCATCGCGCCAGAAGGGCATGGAAACGAGCATGCGCAGAAAGACCGGAATGAACTTAAAGAGGAATGAGTGTATACATGCACACAAAATTCTTTCATTCGGAATGACAAACGGAATAAACCACCCCCTTTAATCGGGTTTAATTTTCAATTGGAAAAAACATTTTTCAATCAGAATGACCGTTTACATGACCACTTTTAATCGGAATGGCCTTTCATTCCGATTAAAAGTGGAATTAAACTGTCCATGTAAACGTACTGAATGATGCCTTGATCTCTTTGTCAGCTTCTTCAAACCATTCAGTTGAGTAAGAACAGAAGAAATCAGCCGTCACTGGCAAAAGAAACTGGAAGCTTGGCATCAAAATGTGTGTCAATTTAGATAAGAACAGGTTGTTGTTTTAATGTTAATTGCATAATAATGCCTTTAACAAGCTGGAGTTAACAGGCAACGTGTTGGTTAGCAAAGCTCTTCTTTTTCAAAGCAATAGGCAAAGTCACCGAGACCTTTTTCTACAGCATGCCCAGATGCAAAGAATGGCCACCTGGTACTGCTAATCAGATGGAGGAGGCCACAATTCATGTATTGTCACCCCCAAATATAAAAGCATGCCATGTTTGTGATTAGAGGAATTATCTATTTTGCTCACAGCTAACAGCCAAAATTGCTTGACATATTGAAGCAGTCTATAAAGACAAACCTAAGGTTGCTAAGTTGTGTTACTATGTTTCCCAAAATTCATGACAAAGGTGAAACATGTTGAACAAACTGACAAAAAAAAACCCCAAAAAACCTTTGCTCATAATCAAGCTGTTGTCAGAGAAGGACATGGGCATCTGGGTGTCCGATACAGACCTCTTTCCAAATGTGCTGTCAGTGGACAGACAGATGTATGTTGGTGCTGCAGCTGCTGAAATATCAGCCAGCTGGTTTTATTTGTGCTAATAATTAACAGGCTAGTTGATAGATTTAAACTCTGAGTCCTCTTCTGCATTTTAAACCATGTCCTTAATGTTCAGCTCTTATTAATCAACTAAAATAAAATAATCCTCATATCATGACAATGAAAAGAATCAAAATGTGGTGTGGAGATTTGCTAGTTAGTGTTAATAAAAAGGCACATGCACAGTCACCATTAAACTGGGATGTCTCATCAGAAGATTTAAATAATGAATGAAGATATCCACACTGTGCCAGCTGTGAGTAAAGCTGTGGAGGATTTTGGAGAAGTGTGAGTGTGATCCTCTGCCATGGTACTGGTCTGAGCAGAAGGAAACACAAGCGAACATAATCCATTGAAAACACTAGGGTGTTTCTGCGTCTGCAGTCTGCAGGTGTCAGTGCCTTTTTATTTATTTTTATCATTTATTACCTCTCGCAGTTGTGCTCTCTGACAGCATCCTGCGCCCCAAGCTTTTGTCTTCACTCCCCAGCAGCAGCTCTGAGTCTGTATTTAATTATGGGTCAGGTCAGGTCTTATATTAACTGGTCGAGTGGGCTCTGGATTTGATTTAGAGGTAATTGCAGGTAACAGATTGCTTGTGGGTGCAGGGTGAGTACAGGTTTGTAAACTGGACTCCTGCAGGACTGTGCCTGATCTCATGAGTGAACTTGTTTTAAGATGCTTTCGCTCATTACTTATATATTGGGGGGTGGCAAAACAGAAAACCCACTGTAATAATCATCTTGACATGAGAGAAAACACTTTTTTTATTTAGACTTTTGCCTTAAATAAATATGCCTGAACAGAATTGATGAGTTCAAGACTCATCCTGAGTTACTCCAGATAATTTTACTGTTAAACTCTGAATCTGTAAGTAAAAGCTTTTCACTCTGATGTTGGAAAAAAACAACAAAAAAAGAAAACACGACATCAACAACCTACCGCTGCTGTGCCATTCTTGTGTAAGATTACACACACTTTTAAATCATAGACTGTAGATGAAGCACGTGTCATTCCTGCTGCTGTGTGATGATGACAGGTGTTTAAATAACTGCACAACTAGAATTACTGCTTCGCGGTTGTATGCCTCCGCGACTCAGACAAGACACAGTTGCAGTTTACATCCATGTCTGTGAAAATATGGATGCTTCATGCACTTCAATGCAGTATCTGACCAAATGCCTCCCTTTTTGTTCCTTAATACTTTAAGTAATGGCAGCAATGCACCTCAAAATTATGATGTCACAGTGGTGCTGACCATTGATCTTTGGAATATAAAATGTCATCACTTCATCATTATATTCTTTTTGACTTGTGAGAAATGATGTCATAATTAGCATATTCACTCTTGAGTTATGGCCAAAATCATGTTTTATGAGGTCACAGTGACTTTGACCTTTGACCATCAACCACCAAGTTCTAATTAGTTCATTCTTGAGTCCAAGTGGATGTGTTTGCCAAATTTGAGGCAAATATTCCATTCATAAGAATGAGTCAGATGCAAGGTCACAGTAACCTTGACCCTCAAAATCTAATCAGTTCATTTTAAGGTTTAAGAGGACATTTGAGTAAAAGTTAAAGAAATGTCCTCACGGCCCTCCTGAGATATCATGTTCACGAGAATGAGACACATGCAAGGTCACACTGACCTTGACCACCAAAACTGAATTAGTTCATCACTGAGTCCAAGTGAACGTTTGTGCCAAATTAAAAAAATTATAAATAAATAATAATAATAATTCCCTAAATGCATTCTTGAGATATCACATTCACAAGAATTTGTTTATTTTATTTGTTTATTTGTCAATTGGATCCCCATTAGTTGATGCCAAGGCAGCAACTACTCTTCCTGGGGTCCATGTACAAGAACATTCAAGTTCGTCAATTCAAGCACGTCAAGTCATCTTTACCATAAGAGTTTATGTAAGGTCATCTACACTATAAGATTAACTGCATTTCCTGACAAACTTCACATTTTGGATTTTGTTGGCCCAACTCACTTCTAGTCTCTGTTGGTTAGCTGCACTGTTTAAGTGGAAGGAGACTCTGGGAATGAGAGGCAAACCATTTCTGACTGAATTAAGTGCTCGTTGGTGAGTCAGATATGTACCAAATCGTTCATTCCACAACTCCACCAGTTTCTCTTCCTTTTCCACAGCCCAAGAGAACAGAGGCGTGTTAGTTTTCTTCCACCTGCCTGGAGGCCCCTCCATGTATACTGTCTACACGGTTCGATGTTTCCTGTTTAGTGCTGGAGAGAGCACACCTATTGGTTGTTGATATGTTTACATCATTGAACTTCATTATTTGCATAAGTCAAGAATAAAATCTTAACAATGTTTGTTTGAATGTCAAGATGAGAAAAAGACAGACTTCAAACATCTTGTACTGAGTTTAATGGCCACTTTACACCACATGATCAAGATCCCAGGAGGGTACCAACTGAGGTAAAACTCTTATGACTTTATTCCAACACTGGACATTTGTCTGACAGCAAAAGCACTTAAAAATTGTTGGGAGGCCAGCCATAAGGTTTTGATTTTGGAGAGGTCTGTGAGTGTGCACCTCTGCCAACTAAAGCCATGACAACTGCCCTACATCTGCATTTAATACGCAGTGGTCTCAGCAGGTTTAAATGCAAATCTGATTTTGTGCTTTAGCTGCATTTCTCCTCCAACCTCAGCACTGGTTTGGTTCCAGAAAGTTACCAAACAGGTGCAAAAAAAAGGACCTGTACCCAAGGAGCATTGCATAAAAATGGTGTTTGACCTAAGCAGAGTCCTTAGAGTAAAGTTCAAGAATCTTTATTATCCCCTAGGGCCAATTACTTCCACAGGTAGTAGTTAACACTCTCATCGTCAGTCAAATTAATGCAATTTAATCTACGCACAAAATTTGCCATTCATGCTTGAATTGTGGCCAAAATGTAATACCATATATTAACAGTGTTACAGTCATAACTACATGCTAACCACTGAGCATAACCACTAGCTTTACAGTAGGTTATCAATTAATAACGATACATTTTATGCAATCACACACACACAGACATACAAACACACAAACACACACACACACACACACACACACACACACACACACACACACACACACACACACACACACTTACACCAGTTTGATAACACAGGAGTCCTTTTTGATCAAATGAAAGTGACACAGATCAATATAAAGACCAGCTTTGTTGGAAATGGATCACCGTGCTGTAAAAGATGCTGTGTGTGTGTGTGTGTGTGTGTGTGTGTGTGTGTGTGTGTGTGTGTGTGTGTGTTAATATCAGCCTCTGCACTGGCCACATTATCCTTTAGGGAATCTGTCACTTCCCATTTTGTTTAATGCGATCCTGAGGGGGCTCACACACACACACACACACACACACACACACACACACACACACACACACACACACACACACACACACTGCTTACAAAGTGAGCAAGTCAGTCAGTAAACCAGTCAGTATGTTAGTACAATAGGCGAGACTTTTACTTGTAAATGTGCAGCATTAGTTTATCTGTTTATCTGTGCTGTGCTTATACTGCATGACACTTAGTTTTGGGCAGTAAATGCATTACAGCAATATTACTTCTCCCAGTAACTACTTGAGTAACTTATTACAAATTAAATTTCAGTAATAGTATTAGAGCTACAAGCAGTGATGAACAGGCTCTCACACCCTCTCACTAACAGGTGCCGGTGCGACACTGGTTGGAACAGCTGTGCACAACACAGTAATTATTGTCATACTGCAAATATCATGTGTAGAAAACACTGAGTACATTTCATGTAAACTGAATGGTCTTTGTCATACAAGGTTTACTTCCTGTTGTCAGTAGGTGGAGATATGAGTATGAGTCAACATGGGCATGTAGATGTCTTCATACGGGGACGGGGATACGGGGATGTCAAAACACTGAAATTTACAATGGCACTACGCCACCATGGCAACGCCAAGACAAGCTCACAACCTTAACAATAAAGTATCATCAAGGTCTTAAGGCTTTTATGCTCAAAACTGAGATGTATCTGGCAAACCAGCTAGGAGGACAACATCAAAATATAAAACATGTCATTTCCTGTTGCCAGTAGATGGCCCTATGACTATATCTGAGTTTTGGTACGTAGATGTCTCCCAGCCAGTACTCTTATCAAACATGAAGTGTGGAGTAGATTTGGTCATGTATGGTAGAGTTTAAAACAACTTCCTGTTCTGTGGCTACACATGGAAATTTGATGTCTTGCAATGGCCACTTGATGAAAACTCAAACTCTTTTGATTGCACTGCCCAAATCTGAAATCAATCGAGCAAAGTTGCCAGGAGGGGTCTGTTGAAATACAACACCTGGAAATTGCAAAAAATACCCTTAAAAATGGAAAGTTAAAATGGCTGACTTCCTGTTGGGTTTAGGGTATGGCTCCAAGATACTTTTTTTTCTTTAAGTCTTAGGATGTTACATGCACCTCCCAATTTTTGTACCTCTGGGTGAAATGCGGGGTTGTGTCATTGAAATTTGCAGGGGCTCTATTGTGTTGTTTTGTTACACCTGAGCACAAAACCCATAAAATATAATACTTTCCACTAGTTCTGATGTGCATACAAAGTTTTGTGAATTTTCAAGCACCTATAGCCCCTAAAAATGTGATTCTTTGTAAAATAATATGAAACAGAGCAATTTCAGTATCAGGTCCTTTCAGTGGTTGGTGCTCAGGCCCTAGTTACAGTTACCCCCAAAATCAATTCACTTATAATAACCTTAATTTTGTTGTCACCTCCTGTCATAATCATAATTTTTAAGAGAAAGCACACAATTACCAATGTTGTGGGGTGTAACAAAAGAGTAGTATAATGAGTAGGGTAATGAGTTACTGCTGACATGGAGTAAAGTAAAGCTTTTACTTACTTTTGAAAAGAAACAAGTTATGTTAAGTTAAGTTAATAGATTGCTTTTTTTTTTAAAGTAAGGAGCCCAGCACAACTGGACTACATTCTAATCCTTATTGCTACAGAAAAAGATAAACGTGTTCCACTCTGAGCTGGCCCCCAACACTGTTCTTTCTTAGTCTCAGTCATGTCATGCTCTATCACTTGGTGAAATTGGAAAAAAATCATTTGTTCAGACAGAGGTACCACTCCAGTGTCTTATAATGACATCACTGTGTAGCCCTGCCACGGGATGAGTTTCACCTAGGGTCCCTTCTATCAATCTCCAAAATAATTTCTACAGAGTTTTTAATATGCCCCAAAAGGTGTGATGTCACACTTCAGATGTGGGCAACAAATGAATGTTGAGCAAAGCGATCACAAACTGTGAACAGTGCTTGAGAGTTTTGTATAGTCATTATATAGCCTACCAAGTCATGACACATCAAGAGAATAATAATACTTCTCTATTTACAGACATGGTGCCACACTGTCTCCATTGACCAATTGTGCAATCTGGCAAGTTGAGCAAAATGAACTCTGTACTACGAGTCCAACCACTAACTTGTTTTTCCAACTACGTTATGTCTGAGTAATTTACACAAACAATACTTTTTATATGAAGAAAGTCTTACATTTTTGTATGATAGAGAAGTGGCCGAAGGTGGCTGGGGTGCATTTTACTGATACATTTAGGCTCAACTCCAATAACCCACTTGCCCCTTCCAGTTATCTCTCAATCCTCTGTTCTACACGTTCATGTCTAGGGTTAGGGTGTCCAGATTTGTGTTGGGATAGAGGTATAGGGTGAAGTGTTAGGGCTACATGACCCTCCAAATGAAGGTTTTTCCAGTGGCTCTCTCAAAACTGAGTATTAGAAGAAATCAAGTGGCAGATGGCTGCACAAACAACAAAAGAAATCCACAAACGTGTTTTCTTCACTCATTAAGATTTGAAATTTACAGTAACTGTTGCATTATCTACTGTTGTTTCACTGTATGGAAGCATAACAAAAAAAGTGCTATGTACTATGCAATACTATGCAGACTCATACAATGGTTCATGTAATGTCCTATGAACAGTTTGTATGATATCCTATAAATTAGCACCAGACAAATGATATTATGTACTTAACATAGAGTTATGTACTTAATGTAAAGTTACCGTGGTTAGGTTTAGAAACATAGTGAGGACGTATCTTGAAATGACTTAACTCACTCAAAGTTCACACGGTTTCAAGCACTGGTCTCCTGGGGAAAGTCCTGTGTTTTGTTTGACATCACCCACCCTAACCAGGCTCCTGACTGGACTGCTTCTTTTTTACTCCTGTCAGTGCAATGCTCATGTGATCACACCCTTCCCAAGTATGTGGGTTACACACAAATGATTGGCTCACAATTATGTTGGATATGTACGAATTTTGGTGCAATACTTTTTGTAGAAAAACATACTAACAGTGCATAAGAACAGCCTATAGTACACTGATGTCTCAGTAGCTAACTAGCTAGCTAACTAGCGTTAATTGTTATTGTTGATTTCTAAATGAAAATCCAGCATTTTTGCAAATTTCTAAATCGATGCCATGCCATACACAATGCCATTTGCTACTCAGTTTTTAACACTTACACACCAATGGAAGGTTTTTTCGGGAGCAATTTGAGGTTCAGTATCTTGCTCAAGGATACTTCGACACGCAGACTGGAGGAGCCGGCGATCATACCGCTGAATGTCCGATTGATGGACGACCTGCTCTACCTCTGAGCCACAGCCGCCCTTGATGGCATATGATGCCCACTCCTCTAATATCAGTGCAAACTGGCAGGGTAGGAGCACGGGTTGCTAATGTTAGCTCACTGAGCACCACTAATGGCCTGGTAATGAGTTGCAGGTAATGGTAATACAGTGTTCCTTTTATTTGACTTGTCTAATTGATTGATAGTGTAAAACTTATGTTTTGAACAATTCACAAGCACCCATGCTTGACTATGTTGGGATTCACGGGACTCCACAAATGATTTGTTCATTTGTGCCAATTTAAACTGGACATGTGAACACAAGCCATCTTCAAAATGGCTTTTGTGGCCTCTTTTGTTCATCAGACAAAGGACAGCCATTTGGCACTCAACCTCCTTGTCACTTGTCACACCTCAGTGTCAGGTCCTGCCCATGATTCCAGCTTGACCCCCTGGAAGATCACCAAGCTAACAAAAGAAGAGTCTTTCTGCTCGTCTTGGGGCTCTTTCTGCAAGACCTCTGAAAAGGAAGGATGTCAGGCAGCTGGGCTGCTATGTTCTTCCCCCGCCTTTCTCATCTCACCTCCCAGCAAATGCTCCAAACAAAGCTCTCTGACCTGATTGCAGCCCTCTCCCAGCAGACTTAAGCCTGAGGAGACTAGATAAGTTTATAAGCTAACTTATCAAGCTACAAGGACAACAAAGTCGAGTTATCACTGAGCTTCTAACTCTAATGAGCGACCAGTTTCCTCAGACCAGCACCACTGAAGCACAAGACTGTTGTTAGGTTATTGGTTAGTTACTAAGCTAAGCTGATTTCAGTTTGCTAATGCTTTACACAGACCGTTTTGTGTCATGTGTCTAAACATCATGTCTACTAACAGCTAACTAACTTGCACAAGAGTGAATTAATCGTAAACTACTGTGTCAAAAACAGTTACGGCAATTGTGGTTATAGTTATGACTTTAGTTAATAATCAGAGTTTCTAATCAATAGTATAGTGTATTTTATGAGACTGATTTCATTTACTGGCTATCATTTTTACCTTTTCAGGAATGGTGCCCACCAAAGTGATTTTATGTAAGTCACATTATTATAAGTCACATTATTTAACATGATTAATAATTATATATAATTATATTATTAATAATTATATATTATTATTTTGCAATGGAAAAATTTAACCCAAGTGCATTACAGCTGCGGGCCTGGATGGAGCGTGTCCAAGGCTCCTGAAAAACTGTGCAGCCCAGCTAGCAGAGCCCCTTCAGTGGTTCTTTAACAGGAGTCTTAGAACAAGCAAAGTCCCAGTGCAGTGGAAAACATCTTGTCTTGTATTGGAGCCCAAAGTGGGGAGCAAGGCCGAGTTAAATGACTACCGACCGGTGACCTTAACATCACACAATTATGGAGACCCTGGAGCGCCTGGTCCTCTGTTTCCTGAAGTCAGAAGTCACTGATGCTTTGGACCCTCTCCAGTTTGCCTATCAGGAGCACAGGGGAGGGTAAGATGCGGTTCTTTACATGCTGCATCGGGCCTTCACCTGCTTGGAGGAGCCGGGGTGTTGTGTAAGGATCCTTTTCCTTGACTTTTCAAGTGGTTTTTACTGTGCATTCACACCAAAGCTTCATGAGTGCAAGCGGTCGCTCAGGTTGCTGGCATCGAGCTGCCTGGCAGCTCTGACAGGGCTTGCAGAAGGCTGCCAAGGGGCGGGGCTTTCAAGCTGCGCTGCAGAAGATCTCTATCTTTCTTTCTTTCTTTCTTTCTTTCTTTCACTGTCCCACCTTGAGAATATTCACGGTCTGCAATTGGCTGCTGCTCGCTGCTGCTTCAGCAGCGTTGCTGCTCATTTGCATAAAGTTGAGCTTCTCTCAACTTCACAGTAACGCTCCGGTCGCTGGCATTGCGCTGGTCGCTGCTGCCGACGCTCCAGACGCCCTTCATAGCAAGCGTACATTGAAAATGAATGGCTGCCAGCCGCTTATGACGCTCATGACGCTTTTGGTGTGAATGCACAGTAATACTATACAGCCCCCCATACTGAGAGACTGGTTGGAGGGAATGGGAGTAGATCACTTCCTGACCTCCTGGATAACAGACTACCTGCTTCAGTATGTCAGGCTTGGAAGCTGTGTCTCGGGGATGGTCAGGAGCAGCACTGCTGCTTCACAGGGAACTGTTTAGCACCGTTCCTGTTCACACTCTACACAGCGGACTTTAAGTCCATCTCAGAGTCCTGCCACATACAAAAATACTCTGACGATACAACTATTGTTGCTTGTATCAAGAGTGATCAGAAGTGGGAGTACAGGGACCTTGTGGATGCCTTCAGGAACTGGTGGATTTCAGAAGGAAGAGGTCACCCTATCAACCATTGAGATGGTGCACACCTACAAATATCTGGGGGTCCTCATGGATGATAAGCTGGACTGGTTCTCTATTACTGACACCCTCTACAGGAGGGGACAGAGCTGCCTGTTCTTCCTGCGTGTGTGGAGTGTGTGGAGATGTTGACCATGTTCTATCACATTGCACTTTTCTGCCCTGCAGTGCGTTGGGGAAGCGTTTGGACAAGCTGGTTAAAAAAGCTGGCTCAGCACTCGGCAGGAGACTGGACCCACTAAGAACTGTGGTGGAGAGGGCACACTGAACAAACTGAAAGCTATAATGAATAATAGCAGACACCCTCTCCACAGCCTCCTGGAGTGATAGAGGAGCAGTTGCAGCAGTAGGCTCAGAGCATTTCAGAAGATCCTTTGTCCCCATGGCAATAAGGCTGTTTAACACTCCTGAATCCAGTCACACACACACACACACACACACACACTTACAAACATCACATTAGCCACAACTGGCTGGACTGTGTAATGGACAATTTTATCTTAATTCATTGTCTATTAGCTGAATTTCCCTTCGGGGATTAATAAAGTTCTTTCTATTGTATTCTATTAATTTTTCTCCAAAATGCATTTACTGTTGCATAGATCACATCTGGAGGCTGCCCAGTACAACCACAGTCTAATATTTTGGCCACTGGAGCATTTGGAGGTACAGGGTTTGACTCAATGGTTCCTCAGCACAGGTAATTAATCCTGCAGGTCCTTGAACCTGCAACTTTTCTGTCAGAGGCCCATGTTTGTTATCTTCAGGCCTTTGCTATCCCACATTTTGTTGAGCAATATAATCCCCTTCACCAAAGCACACACACAATTACAAATGGAAAGATGGAGTGCTTCAGAGTTCATGGTTGGAATTAAAGGGAGGCATTTTCTAACTTCAACACATCAGTCAGTCTGATATTATACCAGTCCACCATCTGCCATCAAAGCAGCCTGCTACCACTACAACATCCTCATTAACCAGTCAGTCAATCAATAAGTCAGATGTCAGACAGAATGAAAGCCCAGTGGGGACATGATGCGAGACAGACAGCAGGGAAAGTAAAGTAGAAAATGTTTTGGGTCTTACCTTTATGAAGCCAAATGCATCCATCACAGAGGAGAGCAGAGGAGAAAAAAATACTCAGCATTAACCTTTAGGCTTTCACAGTCAGTCTCTTTTCCACTGACAGAAATATGCTCTTAATGTAACATTCATTTCAACTTTAATGCAATTCAGCTTGCCTTTTCAGCATGATGATTTCTGTCCAAGCTCAAAAAACAAAAACGTTAGATGTGTGAAGTCGACGAGAACAACAGGGAACAGGAGCTACACAACGAGTGGATAATGTCTGCTTCACAGAAACAAAATCTTTTTTACAGATGTATTGTTGGTTTGCAGTTTCCCCTTGCTTTCAGTGTTTGAGCTAAACTAGGCTATTCCCAGCCTGCTACTTCTTTGAGCTTGGTGTGGACAGTCAGGGCCTTAAGGGATCAGTCAGACATTCTTTTAACTTTTTTATGTAGTAATTCCCTACAAGGACAAGGCTCACCAAATCCCACAAAGGACCCAAACCGGCAATGTGTTGACTGTCTGTCGGACTTCCATATCCTTTGACTCTCAGCTTCATGATGGAAATCTTCAATAAAAATGGCTCAACAGGAGGAAAAAGTGCATTTGTTGGGGACTATTTTAGGCAGCGGATTAATCCAGATTTAGGGCTCGAGTAAGTATATGTGGCAGTAGCACAGTGTATGTGGGATTGAGTCAAAATAAATTACAGTCTGTGTGTTCAGACAGGCTGATCTCATGAACTTTTTGGATGTTTTCCTACAAGAAGCCAGTAATTCCTGCATTATCCATGTATTTTTAAAGGCTGTTACGACATGATAAATGCACTGACAGCAGCAAACAAGGAAACGGTCCTAAGCCGTCCACAAGGAGGCAGGCTGGCATGGTGTAAGGGTCACAAAGCACAGGACTTCAGGTTGTTTTGTGTGTAAACAATGATTGAAATCATCTGAAATCAGTCTAACATTACTGAACATAAGGGCCCTCAGTCCCCCTCCCCTTTTCTGTGTAAGTGTATAGTAATGTCCTGAGTGATACAGTCACCCTGTCACACTAAATCTACTGCTGTGTGGTCACACGCCCAGACTGTGAGCCTTCAGAATGACACATGATAGAATGCATGCATTGCTCAAAAGACTGTTAACCTCAGCCTCCTCTACTGACATTCAACCAGAAAGAGCGAGAGAGAGAGAGAGAGAAGACAAGGGAAGCAGACATAAAGATATAGAAAATCAGAAAACAGGGAAAATATGACTGTAAATATAGTTTATTTCAATATAGTGTTAACTAATTGTATTATCTCGTTTGGAGCGATTTCTCACAATGTGACTGCTGCTACAACCCACATATACTAACCAATCAAACAAACAACATGTAATGACACTGTATATAGTGGCTAGCGTCCACAGAAATAAACATAGGCACCACAATGGCACTTTATTAAAAAAAATGATATTAATATTATTATTGTTATTACTATAATAATAATAATAATAATAATTATTGTTGTTGTTGTTGTTGTTGTTGTTAATAATGATAACAATAGTCAACAATTTTTTTATGATCTGTCTGCCACTAAAATTTCTTTAGTTTCGTGATGTCTTGCATTCAGAACTTTAGTGCAAGTGTGAGCAGCAAAATGTACTATCAAAAATAACATTTAAATGTAAATAAATTAAAAAAAACAACAACCAATAACTGTATATAAAGACAAACAACACATCTCCACTTCCTCCCACTGTACAAAAGTGAAACCAAAATATCCCAGATACAGCTACTACTACTGTCTTGAGCTGGTGATGCTATTTTGGAGCAGTAGCGATCTCCGCAGTATCGGGTTCCTGCCGTCTGACCCAATCACGAGTAGTGCCATTTATCCTAAGTGCATAGATTGACACGTACAGCTGTCAATCGTGAATTGGTTAAACTTTCATCAAGCCAACAAAAACAATTTAGAGCCCATTAAGCTTCTGCAGGCGGGGCCAGCAGGAGAAAACTACTGCGCACATTCAGAGGGACGCATAACGCAAAAGTAAAGACAGAAACATTTTTTGGGCGTTTACACCAGGCAAGCAGTTCCACTGAACTGAATAGGCACTATCTTGGCGTCTGGTATCTAGTTAGTTGTTATACTGCTATGGATAAGAACTATCTAAAATGGCAGAAAACCACTGTGGGAAAAATGTATTTTAAAAGGATTTTGATCTTTTTCGTTGGCCCATGTTCCAGCCAACCAGAGCCAAGGAGTCTCTAACACAATCAATCAATCAATCAATCAATCAATCAGTCAATCAATCTTGTCAATCACTGACTGTGAACTGCAGGCAGATCAAATATGAATCAAGATTCTGTTACATTAAGCCAAATAAATACGAGCAGCTCACACTGCTGCAACTTCTCTCTGTAACGTTCTAAAACAGTTTCATCGCAAATCTTTGGTCTGAACTGGGGTTTAAAGAAATGGAACAAATTATATCCAAACAGTAGATTGCACCTTTTTTTTTTAACTATTATTGTTGTTGGTTTTGCTTTTATTGATAATAAAGAGGGGAGTCACAACAACTTTTGTATTTTTGTATTTTTTGATACGTGTTATTGTGCATGGTTGCTAGCCTCTATGCACAAAGATTTATTGCACACACAAAATATGCATTGGACATATGAAAATTTGCTCAAAGTCTTTCTCACCTTAAATGTTTCCAGACACATATTTTAGTGTACTGTTTAACTGTAAAATGAGAAAGTATGCTACATTGGGTGTTCAGTGTCTGGTTTTAGCTTGACTGTTTCCAACATGGTGGCCAAGTCATAAACTTTCTTGGTTTACAGCTAAACAGTACACTTAAATATGTTTCTGAGGTAAGAAATAGACAATACAGTAACAACAACAACAACAACAATAATAATAACAATGATGACAGTTTTATGTTTTGGTAAGTTAAGGCATTGGTCCTTTATTTTACTGTTAGCAGGTTCAGTCCTTTATACAGTGAAAAACTGGCATTTATTTTTATCCATATTAATGACCTGTGAGAGCAGACATTGCTTGATCTTATTGCTTGATCTTATTGATTGATTGATTGATTGATTGGTTAATTGACTGATTAAGCTGTTCTTGTGCATCAATATAGAGCTAAAATGATGAGACATGATAATGAAAACAAATAAGATGAATGAGGACACAGACAAACTGAACATTTAACAATGTAGAACATTTAACATGTCAAGTGCACACACACACACACACACACACACACACACACACACACACACAGACTTAGCATATTGTGAAGCCTGCAGCCAACACATTAGTCACATCTGAAACAGTCTAATTAACCCAGAGGAGCTTAACCCACTTATCACAGCAAGCAGAGAGCAAGAGACATAGACTGAGACACACACACAAAGAGAGAGAGTGACAGACTCGGACTATCTCCTTCACTGATTGATTTCTCTCATCAAGTGTGCGTGTGTGTGTGTGTGTGTGTGTGTGTGTGTGTGTGTGTGTGTGTGTGTGTGTATTTACTTTCTTCAGTCTGATTGATTCACTTGTACAAAGCCAACCCTTCCTTGTCCAAGACATTACTAAAACACACACACACACACACACACACACACACACACACACACACACATACACACACACTGAGCTATGGCGTAATAAAAAAGATGTCAAAAATGAAAGAAGAGGAAATGCAGATACATAATCAAACTTCTCCCTCTGATAATATTTACATTTCTCCATCTGCAGTGCATCCATGTAAATTAGTACATAATCATTTGCATACAGAGTCAGAACTAATTAGCTAATCAGCTGGGCGTGGCATTCCCTGCTGCAGATGCTCCTTCTTCTATTTGGACCACTGCATTGTCACATTTATCTTCATTTCATATAGATTTACATTTATCTCACACTGCAGCTTATGTACAGATTCTTTGCAATGTTTCACCATGTTTTTCATGTGTACTATATATAATACTAATGTATTGTTGCTAAAATAAAGACTGAAGATTGATATTATATATGTTGTCTTTATGTTGTCTTTCAAAGGTAATAAAGCAGTGAAATCCCATTAATGGCTCGTGGACTGTGTTAGTGAGAGAGCAAAACCTAAACAGGTTTATATTTTATACATTTAGTGTGTTCCCTCTTTTCTGGGTGCTCTGGGTGGATTTTAAATTGTTCCCATTGTTTGTACATATCCCACATATTTTGAAAGGCAGTGATCACGTGACCAATACACTGATGGGAGTAAGCAAAGACCTTCACCCAGGACTTTGCACTGGGGTCACGTGTTCAGATCTGTGGTCTAGGTATGTCCTCACCATGTTTCTTTTTCTAAACCGTGCCTCAGTAACTTCAGTTACCTAAACCTGAAGACACCAAACCATGTTTCTTTTCCTTAACCTAATCCAGTAACTATTTGTAGGATATCATACAAACTGTTGTGCATGCATTTTTCAGAGGATATCATATAAACTATACTATGAGGATAGGTTGACACGTGTGATACCAAACAATTGTAACACTTCTGCTTGGAAATAAACAAATCCAGTCCCCAGAGAAAAATTCTACCACGCCAATGTCGTATGTTTCTGCAAACCACAGGGAGGTTACATTGTGCATTATTACCGTAAAACTTTAATAATTAGCCTATTATTTGGTTAACTCGATGAAATCAAGAGGCCTATATTTTGGACAGACTTGTATAAGGGACAGGCCTTTAATTCCTTCTCACAAAACTGTTGCTCAGCAAAGATTGGGGAATATAATCAAACTGTTCATTTTACCTAGTACAAATATTAGGCCTGCTTGTTTAGAAATCAGGCTTAAGGTAATATATCAATTACGAATCAGTCATTTCACCTAGCTTGGACAGGCAATGCATCAGAGAAATAGAGTTATGACACCCAACAAACCAACACAACACCACTTTATCCTGTTAAAACAATACTCACAACTTGGATGAATTTTTATAAAAAACACTTGATTATTTTGATCTGAGGACCTTTATGGATTAAAAGGATATGAATAACTTACAGGGTAATCAAGGAATGGACACATAATTTGAGGTAGCCAACAGTTTGGTTTCATACATTCAAAGAACTACTTAAAAAAAAAAAAGACCGCTTGGCAACCAGAGCAATCATCTAATTGAGAGAGACATTTATTTATCAAAATGTGTAGCCACACCAGGCTAATAAAGGGGACTGGGTGTTTAATTGGAGTTTTATGGTATGTAGTGCATACATTGAAGCTTAATGTTTCAACAGTGCTGTTGTTAACGTGTGGTTCAGTGTAGACAGAAAAAACACTTGGTTATGGTGAGAAAGGATCATGTTTGACTTAAAATACTTTAAGTTTGAGGGTACAATCCCTGCTGGAAAAGCGGCAATACATTTAACGTATTCATGCTTTTCGGAAACATACAATGCCAACATTTTCTTCTGGCGACTGGGCTGTTGATCACTGATACAGTCGATAATGGGCAGTTGCCTGAGAGTTTAGTTTAGATTAGTTTACTTTATTTCCACATATACATGTATAAAAATAAAGACACTAAGAATTTAAAAAAGAAAGTTTGAACATTGTGCAGGAGACATCAGAAGCCAGGACTGGCTTATGAAGATACATCCCCTATTAAATACCAATATTCACACAACATAAATACATAAAAGAATAAAAGATGAAGACAAAATTGCATAATTCATCAAAGTTTCAAGACTAAGGAGTAATATAAAATTGATTTTGAAAATATATAGTTTCCATAGAATGTATCAGTTGAGATGCATTACAATAAAATTCATGTAACGTTAGAAAGTTTTCCTGATTTGAGTAATTCTTGTGTTGTTTTGTTGAATAACATAAATGTATATGTTAATTATAGTGATGGAAGTAGGTTGTTCCAAAGAGGACGTTCCCTGTATTTCAGTGAATATTGGTAAATGAAGGTGCAACAATATGTAAATCAAAGTTCTTAGAGTGGCTTGTGGAAAATGAGCTAATGTCTGAGGAAGACTAGAAAATTTTCTGGAAAGGGCTCCATGAGTTATGTACATGTTTATACATGAATACACAAGCCTGGTATATGGCAGGTGTCTCACGCTGGTATCATACCATCGGCCATCTCCTCCACCTCCCAATAACAAAGTAAGCTCATATACTGTGTCGCTTCGGAAATGTTGATATGATGTGTGTAAAATGTACTCATGTTACTGTACATATTTGTGATTTGCAGAAATGTACAATGCCAGCATTTTCTTCTGGGGACTGGGCTGTATGTATATGACGTAACAAAAATGTGAAACTTGTTTTGGACTTCCTGCTGGGAAAAGGCCCTCACGGTGCTCAGAGTTTATAACTCTTATACTGATGAAATTGGTGCTATGGAAATGTACATTATGCTGAAATAATCTGGTAAGCCATTAAAGAACCCCACTATAACTCTATGGTAACTCTATCAGCAAATTTTATCTTCTCAACCAACATTTCTGCATAAACTTTTCATTCGAACCTATCTTGTGACACTGTTTTGTATTCTGTCTGCCACATTAAATCTTCACTTTTCACTGCAGAAAACACTTTTAATGAACTGAACGTCCACTGCTCTGTCTAGCAGATATATGTATATTAGTTCTGGTGTGACTCTTAGGTCCAGCAGTGATGTGTTTTGAATAACCTGCAGATCCAGCTCCTGTGTGGACAGGTATTAGCCTCTGACAGCAGTCTGCTATGAATAGAATAAATACCTATGTCTGGGCTGTAGCTGGAGATGTTTCTTGCTCTGAAATGCAGGACGGATATATAGAGTAATATTGCTTACATTCTTTGGCCCTGATCGTAACACAGAAAAAAGTGGAATTAAAGTAAACCTGAGAAATTCTGTAATGAAAAATAAACTCTACCAAAGTGCCGCTCTGTTGTTGGTGTGAAATGGCAGCTCTAGAGCTGCATTTGCACTTGATGTTAAAGAGCTGACGGCCTGGAAAGTGCACTGCTTATGTATCAAACTCCACTGTCACTGTGCCGGAACTATCTCTGTGTGATGATACGTTTGTCCATGTTGGGCCAGTTATCAGCAGAAATGAGAAAAATATGACAGAGTACATGGAGTGAGATACGCAAAGTGTGTGTTCTTCCTGTAATGACTCACTAATCTTCATTTAGTAAAGGTGCTGAAAATATGACCGAACAACCTCTGTTCTCATCTCTGCTCTTGATTCCTTTCCTCTCACTATGTCTCCTTAAATTACTCTCTTCTTCCCTTTGTGTATCGCACCTGTTTGTGTGTGTCTGCGGTCTAATGTGTTGCTGTTAGCTGCTTCTAATTATTCTTCCTCCGCACCGAGGACATCCAGCATCCTGCATCCAAACACACTCTCTATCTTCTGCTTCAGTCTGGTGGGACAAAACATTAACATCAGCACCTCAGCTCAGTGTGAGAGTCTCTCTCTCTCCTCACTGTAGTAATCAATCATCAGTGCAGGCTCTCTCTCTCCCCCTCCCCCCCTTTGAGCTGACAGGTCCTATTTGTTATACTGCTTCCACAATGCTGGACTGTGGTATTCACTGGCACAGGAAAACACACATTCTCAAACACATAACCCACATGTTCAGCATGCACAGCAAATCCAGAGGTAATAACACATATAGTACAGTGCAATAAACACAGAGATTTTGCACATTTTTTGTATATTGTCTGTGAGGTAATGAGACAGTTAAGTTCATTACAGATGCGTACATTACATTAAAATTATATGTTCCAAGCCTGGGTCTTGAACAGCAGCTATGGGTATCTCCAGAAATTGGCAGAAATCATTGTACTCATCATTATATTTAGACATTTTAGCAGTAGCTGTCAGAAGCTCCACGGTGATAATGCAGCAGTGCTAACGGGTACCGCTACGACTACTGTAGCATGATTTTTCAAGGACACACCAAGACATTTTCTGAGTAAGTAATTTGGATAAACAAATAATGTGTTTTGGACAGATACAAAGAACATCTGAATCATGAGACTTGACCGGCCTGTTCTCATTCCCAGGGCACTGATTACAGCAGCTGGGTCAGTGTCTGTGTCTGATTTCAATGTGCAAGGCATTCTTTAGCATCTGTATGAGACGTATCAGGCTTTTAACCAGTTACAATGTGCAATCATCCCTAGAAATGATATAAATGGACTGCACTTGTATAGTGCATTTCTAATCTTCAGGCCACTCAAAGCACTTTTGCAGTATGTCACATTCACCCATTCACACACTAGTGGCTGAGGCTACCATACATGGTGTGAACTGCTACTCAGTAATTATTCACACACACTCACACACTGGTGGAACAGCCATCAGGAACAATTAGGAGTTTGGTATCTCGCCCAAGAGTAGAGGAGCTGGGGATCAAACCGCTGATCTTTCAATTAATGGACGACGCACTCTACCTTTGAGCTACAGCAGTACAAACATTGTATAAGTACACAAGTACTGAGAGGGGGAGTGGACGATGGGTTGAACATGCATAAGACTTTCACCCAGAAGACCACTGTCCTGTATGAACACTGAGTTAATGTTACATAGTTAACGTCACGTGACATGCATATCACACGATATCTGTCTCATGACATCATCGTGAACTTACTTAAGTTACTTAACAAACAAATGTATTTATAAACATCTCTCTCTCCCTCTCTCTCTCTCTATCTCTCTCTCTCTCTCTCTCTCTCTCTCTCTCTCTTCCTCTCTCTCACTCTCGACATACTGTATATATTTCTATTTCTAGGCTGAACTTTGGGCTGATTGTTTGGTTGAATCTGTGGTTAGATGTTATTGGTTATTTTTTTTTTATTACTCTCAGATTAATTCTGAGATTCAGACTATTTAAAAAAACAAAAAACAAAAACAAAACATGATCAAGAGTGAACTAAAGTAATGATGAGGTTCACAATTTGACAAATTTGGTTTATCATCCAGCCCAATTTCAAACCCCTGATATCCCTTGTATCATTTTGCACAAAGAGCTGCCACAATTTGAATCACTGCAACTCAAAATTGCGTGCCAGGTCAAACTCAAAGAATAAGATAAAAGCACAAAAACAAACTGAAATTTTTTTGCATATTGTACCATCAAATTAGCTGAAATATCAAAGGCCGCCTTTGCCTAGAGTTGCAGTAAATGTGGAGGGTAAAATGCTAAAAATGTCTTTTTATATGAAATTGTGTTTTTCAGTCTTCATTTCTTTTTCAAAAAAGCAGCGAGTGTAATGCTGGGATACACGCAAAGCACTGATAGATCTCATGGTTAAATGAATGAGTTAATAAGCAGAAATTACAGAGAGATGGGGATTATATACTGCAGACTCTGCAGAGACAAAGAGTACTGTTACAAAGAAAAAGGGATGAGCACTGTAAAGGTAAATAAAGAAAAGATGGAGGATAAAAGAGGAGAAAATGTAGGAACAAAGGAAAGATGAAGAAATGACTGATACATTCATATAGAAATACAAACAGGCCCAGCTGTGGAGCTGCATAACTGTGTGTGTGTGTGTGTGTGTGTGTGTGTGTGTGTGTGTGTGTGTGTGTGTGTGTGTGTGTGTGTGTGTGTGTGTATGTGTGTGTGTGTGTATGCGTGCAGTCTTGCCGACTTCAGCATTTTTCCCCACATTATTCTTGGTCATTTGATTTGAGAGGCTCTCAGGATGAACCTGCCGATGCAAGCACTTTTGTAACAGCACCACACACACACACACACACACACACACACACACACACACACACACACACAGATCCTTATGAGACAGTCAATATTCAACTGCGGAAAAATGATCACTGTGTGCACACACCCACACTGTGATGGCTGCACCTGCTGCTGAATGTTGGTATCCCTCCTGCACACAATACACTCCTCATTGAGTTTGTTGACCTTCTGACTTTATGCACAATCCCCTCAGAAAGGCTAAATATCAACATGTTTTTAACTCAGGAATTATTCTCTTTAAGATAAAAATAATAATGATTAAAGAAATTTAAAAAAAAAAAAGTCAGCAGGGCGAGGCCGTCTCTGTGGCTTTAGCCCCTTTTACTGTGCTCACAGTGAGAATATCGTGCCGTTATGCCACCTTGCCCTTCTATATAAAAAGTACAATTGGGGAGTAGGGGGACAGATTTGTCTTGCCTCTGAGTCTGAGCCAAAACAATGCCTGTATATACAGGACGGCCAGCAGGAAGGGATCATGGGCTGTATAGGTGTGATGTTTTGATGATGTGTTATTTGTGCGACCCATCGCTGGATATTTGAAAAGCTGATAGTAGTTAGTAGCTAACTCAAAGAAGATGAGCATCAGCTGAAAATGTCTGCAAATTGGGAAAACAATGAGGTCCTTAGCCATGCTAATGCATGTGTTATGTGTCACACTAGAGGCAAACACTGTTGTGTTGCTAGTTAATAACCAGATTTGTGAGACCAGTTATGCAGACGGCCTGTAGGGTTAGTGAATCCAGATAATGAAATGAAGAAGTCAGTGAATTTTGTTATCATAGCCTGAGTTTAGTTCTGTTTATCTGACCTCTTTTATGGCCCCAAACTGTGTTGCACATTTTGTGAATTGTATCTTTGATTTTTGGGTAAATAGAACCATCTTTTTGAAAATCCACCTGTGATTCGTCATGCCTGCCAGCTCAGTCCGCAACACACACACACACACACACACACACACACACACACACACACACACACACACACACACACACACAGTTAAAGTGATGCACACCTGCACTCTCCTCCTCTCTGCTGTCTCTCAGCTAATGAAGGCAAATGACCTGGAAACTTTCATCTGTGTTCACATCACAGTTGCTCATGCAGATGTGACTCTGTCCTGTGGAAATCCATGTAGTGAGAAAATAAATGGTATGAAATGTTAGACAAAGGGCATCTGATGAAGAGCATGATCTCCTGTACATTCCTAGTGTTAAAGGGAAATTTCAGTTTATTTCAACCTGTCTCTTATCATCCTAAATTTGTTTCAAGTGACATGTCAGAGAACATATAGAAAACGACATGTAAACGTGTTGTTTACCATACCGGTGTGGTGCCATGTTTGTTTACCATTTTGCTCTGCTTTCCAAAGCGCGGCCAAAATATCGCGAGAACAAGCAGCGATCTCATACTGTGCCTGAAATCTCACGGGAACAAGCAGCAACAGCTGGAAGGCAGAAAAAGTTTGTTCATTTATTTTATCAAAGATTTATAGAATAATGGCTGACTTTTGCAGAGTTTGATGGCTGCCCTTATTTATTTGAGCCAGAACACATTGACGAAGAGCTTCGTGAAACTGAAGAACGGAGGAGGAGAGAGAGAGGCGCAACAGGTAGAAGATGAGAGAGGAGGAATGGCTGCTGCAAGGCTGCGTAGCTCTGGAGATTGGTGGTGTACCTGTGGATGCTGTGCCCCAGTGGCCACAGAAGAGGAATGCCTCTGTTGCAAGGAACGGGACCGGTTGCAGCCTTATTTTCAAGGTCTAGATGTGACTGAGGATGAGACACCTCCACCTGGAGTAGTATCCAGCTGGGCTTTATCTAGAGCTCGCGAGATTTCAGGCATGGTATGAGATCGCTGCTTGTTCTTGCGATATTTCGGCCGCGCTTTGGAAAGCAGAGCTAAATGGTAAACAAACATGGCACCACACCGGTATGATAAGACAACACGTTTACATGTCATTTTCTATATGTTCTCTGACATTTATCCTAACGATATGAGGCGGTCTTTGTGGAAAAAAAGCTTGTTTAGTGGACTAACTTTGCACTTGAAGTATGCCTGTTCACTTACGTTTTAAGAAGTCTAACGCTGCTGTGCACCCCGGCTGTATCTAGGCTAACGGCTAACATGCTAACTATTATTTTTATGTCACTAGTCACTTGAAACAAATTTAGAACGATGGGAGACAGGTTGAAATAAACTGAAATTTCCCTTTAATCATCTGGATTTGCCTGCTTCTGTAAATGTTTTACTAGCAGGAAACGCAGCAATGTCTTGGTAAAACAACAACTTTCCCCAGTGGAAAAACAGCAATAGATTGCTAAAGGAAGTAAAATATGTTCAGTGGCTAAAAAGTTGCTGGATACACATTCATGACTCACTAAAACCCAACCAGTTTGTTGTTTCTTGGTCTTTAACAGTGTTCTACAGCTTGGCAGGCATCTCGCTTAGTTGTCACGACATCTATCATCCCGTCCACCTCCAGATAACAAAGTCAGCTTATATACCATGATGTTATCATATTGTGATATGATGCAGTGGCACGCAAATATCTGGGCACTCCTGGTTAACATTTTCTTTACTGTGAACAGTTAAGTCAGTAGAGGATGAAATGATCTCCAAAATGCATAAACATGAAGATGAAATATGCTTTTCAACATTTTAAGCAAGATCATTGTATTACTTTTGTTTTGTACAATTTTAGAATGAAAAAAGTAAAAGAGCAGCATGCAAAAGTTTGGGTACCCCAAGACATTTGAGTTCTCAGACCATAATTAGCTTGTTATGATCAAGCCATAGCCCGCTTGATCATAATCATCATTAGGAAAGACTAGGTAATGCAAATTTCAAAGCTTTATAAATATTCTGACTCATGAAACCTTGTCCCAACAATCAGCAGCCATGGGCTCCGCTCAACAGCTGCCTAGCACTCTGAAAACTAAAATAACTGATGCCCACAAAGCAGGAGAAAACTATAAGGAGATAGCAAAGTGTTTTCAGGTAGCTCTATCCTCTGTTCTTAACAGTTAACAGAAGCTGTGGAGGTCAAGTTGAGGTCTGGAAGACCAAGAAAATTTTCTTAGAGAGCTGCTTGTTGAATTCTTAGAAAGGCAAAGCAAAACCTCTGTTTGACTGCAAAAGTCCTGCAGGAAGATTTAACAGACTCTGACGTGGTGGTGCAGTGTTCTACTGTGCAGTGAAACCTGTACAAATATGACCTTCAGGGAAGAGTCATCAGAAGAAAACCTTTCCTGTGTCCAGGAAATTCAATTCAGCATCCGAACTTTGCAAAGGAAAACATCTGAACAAGCCTGATGCTTCTTGGAAAGACGTTCTGTGGATTGATGAAGCTGAAACAGAACTTTTTGCATGTAATGTACAAAGGTAAGGTTGGAGGAAAAAGGGTTGCAGAATTTCATAAAAAGAACACATGTCCAACAAGAGCTAGAAGCCTTTTGCAAGAAGAATTGGTGAAAATCCTTCAAACAAGAACCGAAAGACTCTTAGCTGGTTACAATAAGTGTTTAGAAACTGTGATACTTGCCAAAGGGGGTGCTACTACATACTGACCACGCAGGTTGCCCACACTTTTGCATCAGGCTGTTTTCCCTTTTTTGTTATTTTGAAACTGTAAAGGACTGAAATTAAAAATTAATCCTGCTTAAAATATTGAAGAAATGTGTCATCTTTAACTTTTTGTCGTTTGGAGAGACACCACAGTAATGTGTAGTCTGTTGATGTACATGTATGTATGTAAATTGTATGCTTGTAAATTGAATGTGTTTGCAGCTGCCAGGTACTGAATTTCCAAGACAAATTTCCTCCTTGAGGACAATAAAGTTTATTCTGATTTTGATTTTACTTTCTTAACTACTCACAGTAAACAAAATTTTGACCAGGGGTGCCCAAACTTTTGCATGCCACTGTACATGTGAAATGTATAAATATAATGTACTCATGGTTTGCATAAATGACAGTACCATTTTTTTTTTTTCTGGGGACTAAGCTGCAGTAAAAATGGAGTTGCAGCCTTTTGAGGACTGAAAGCCGACTCTTTGTGTCCATGCCAAATTAGATGGTCCCAAATGAATGGTGCATTCAGGTGTTTTTGTCAAACAAAAAAGTCAGAACTGTGTTTTCTTTTATGACCCTCATTCTCTGCTCACGCTGATAGAATACCCTTCTGTTCAGTTCACTCCACATCAAATGCAGTGAATGGTGCCTCTCAGTTGCATTATGCAACGCAACATTTTTGAGTACAGTTATACAACTGGAGCCTACCTCATGAATGTACAGAGACAGAAGCAGAGAGCCAGGGGCCTGGAGGAAAACAAGAGAACACACATGCACACATGTACACTATGACTGTGCAGATACACACTGAGTTTACATTACAAACAGTGACCCAGTTCAGCACCATGGACAGAGGTTCCCAGTCCCCTCTCATAAAGCTTAAAACAAGAGCTGTAACTTCTAGTGCTGTCCTAGGCAGCAGCCCATCAACAGAAGCACATGTCTGACTGTCTTTTTATTGTCAATTATTTTAGTTTTAAGTTAGTATTTACAGTTAAGCTAGCAGCATATCACAACCACAATGCACTCTGCAGAGTTTCTGCAGGTTTTTCTTGTGCCCCTGGCTTTGGGACAGTATTTTAACCAGGTACGTGAGCACAGCAGGGGGTTGGGCTCCTTTGTTTACACCAGGGAGCAACTCCTACCCCGAAGATTTAACATTCAAGTCTTTTTATTAAATATGCTGGGATGTTTTCTTTGTAGGGGGTCGGTGATGTGTGAAAAAGTGTGTTGTGCATTTTGTTTTATGACAGAATAAACCATACAGAATTTAATCATTATACAGTATATGTATGGAAGTGAAATGGAGCTCTGTGTGGCTGGGAGGATGCACTCATCTCACTGACAGAATAATGTATTTTCTCTATGGAGCATCTCAGGGGGTCTTAAATGTAGACTGTGTCAGGGCAATAAATCAAGCAGCTATGTCAGATTTATTAGAATTGTGTTTTTATGAATGGTCATTTAGTTTTTATTAAGAAGTTTGTGGCTATGACACATGACAGCCTCTGTGAGACCTCACGCCATTCCTGTGAGGATATACAAGGTGCAGAGGCTGTGATGTGTCAGGGAGCTCCTTTAAATGCAGCATATTCAATACAAATACTAATTTTCATTAGTCACTATTTTGTTATTTAAGTGCAGTTGTCCCAACACAGTTGCGAAAGACGGTGTTGGCATTGTATATTTTTGTTAACTACGATATAATATAGCAGATATGTTGAAATTTTACATTTCAAAGGCGCACAAAACACTTGGTTATGATAAGAAAAAGGTTACGTTTTTGGCTTATAATACCGGGATTACAGGCACCCTTCCAGCAGAAAGAGCAGTAATATCTTATGATAAAACAGCCACTTTTCATGCTACTATCTCAGCAGGAAAAGTAGCAATGGCTCGGTAAAGACGTGCTGTTCATGCCACTATCTCAGTAGACAATGCAGAAATCTTACTAAAAGAACAACCACTTCTCATGTCGCTATGCTAGCAAGAAACTAAGCAGTGTCTCTGAAAAAATCGAATGCTTTCTGTGCCACTACCCTGGTAGAAAAAGCAATCATCTCACTAAAAAACAATTGCTTTATATGCCAATATCTCGGGAAGAAAAGCAGTGATGTATCAGTAAAAAAACAAATGCTGTTCATGCCACTATCGCAGCAGAAAAAGCAGCCATCCCATGAAAAAAAACAGCTTTTCATGCCACTATCTCAGCAGAAAAAGCAGCAATATCACTAAAAAATAATTGCTTTTGTGCCTAAAAAACTGCTAGAAAAACAGCACTGAGTTGCTGCAAACACCCACATTTGGTAGCTAAAAAGCCTCTGGAAAAACAGCAATGACCAGCTTAATCACAACCAGTTTTGTTGTTTGCCGGTTTTGAACAGTAGACTGCAGCTTGGCAGACATTTTTTCTAGATGGTACATTATCCACTACCCCCTTCACCTCCAGATGACAAAGTCAGCTAGGTCAGATTAGAAATATTGATATGATATATACAGTATGAAACTTGCAAACATATCCATGCTTTTCATAAATATACAATGCTTACGTATCTGGATCTCAAAAAAGACACCAGAACCTTTTTTATCCACTCAGAGTTTTGCTCTCAGGCCAGAATCAGATTGCAGAAAGACAGGGCAGTTTAGCCAAAATTCAGCCGTCTATTGGTCGAGTGGGGGGATGTGCTTTGGGGCTCGGTCAGTGCTGATGTTCAATAAGGAAGCTCTGGTAAATGCGTTAAACAGACATTTTATTTCATAACAGAATAAGAGAGACAGAGAGAGAGAGAGAGATACGAGTGTGAGTGAGGGAAAGCTACTAGGGCTAATAAATAACAGTGTGTAGTTGTAGTGATTATTGTTGCTTTGTGATCTTGTAATGTGAGGATGATTGCAATTACACTGCAGATAATGTGTGAAATTTCTCCTGATGGCAGTGACGCGACTCTGAATCATTTTCTGAATCAGAAACATTGATATCTGGCATGTTTTCTTTTCAGTCCGGTGGATTAATGACTGGAACTGCTGACCAGAGCTACAGTATAACACCACTCCACAGTGTATTTGTGAAGTTGCTATTCATAATAAACATTTAATACTTGTATAGAAACTTAAACAAGAGTTCTATTTATTTCCTGAAGTGTACTTTTTCTGATAAGCTTGGTTTTCATTAGTTCTTTGATGCTATAAAAGGGGATTTGATGACGTGATTGACAACTGTGTGTGCCAATGGGTGTGCTTATGATCATTGGGGCTGCTTGCCATTGGTATGGACAGGTGTATGGGCAGGAAATGGATACCCCAGAGATCACCACTGAGCGGACTCCAAATAACTTCAGAACGTCAGTGCTAGATGGCAATGGCTGTATGCGGGATATTTTGGAAGATGGGAGTTAGTGGAGATGCATTGTTCATCTGTGTATACAGTCTATAATTTGCACCATAAAGTTGAATTGTGAGAAATGTAGGATCCAGTGGTTTTGAAGCTTGACTTATTATATGTACTAGATCAATAGTGATTAGAAACAAGGCTGAGGAATAATTAGACTCACTTTGTTAATATCTTGATCATGTAAATCAGGGGTTCCCCCTTTGGAAAAAATGCAGGGTAAAAATATAGAGTTAAGACAGTGCCTTGCTCTAGGGCACATTAGCACTGCCTCTCCAGCTACCAGTCCACACTCCTGGTATGAGGACTTGAACCAGTTACCCTCCGGTTCCCAAGCCAAGTGCCTATGGACTGAGCTACTGCCGCCCTCTCGGCATCTTGTGCCTCTGTCCTGGTCGAGAATCATAGAAGCTATGTTGGCAATTATGAATGAAAGTTTTGACAGCATTTTGGGTGGGGATTATAAGTCACGTGAGGTCCTGGGGTAATAGTCCAGTAATAAAAGTGTTGTTGTTTTTTTGTTTTTTTTATGTAATCTTAAAATTTCCAAGTTGCATTTGTTAGCTAGCCAAAAATCAACGTATCCTACAAAAATGCACACACAACAACTCCTATGATAACCTACAAATTAGCGACCAATGAAGGTCCTTAACGCAAAGTTACATACTTAACATGAAGTTACAGAGGTTAGGTTTAGACTACACACAGTTTAGAACATCAGTCTCCATTGTGAAGTCCTGTGTTTCGTGACCAATCCATCGCCCCAACATTCCTCCTTACAAAACCGTTTGGGACTGCTTCAGCGCATTGGTCACATGATCGCAGCCTTCGAAAAATATGTAGGTTATGCACAAATTACTGGCTCATGATTACAAGAGATGTGTATGGATTATTTTGCATTACTAATCATAGGAAAACATATAAATAGTTTACAAGAACAGCTTGCCAAAGTACGTCCATACCAGATTTCAAGACTTATGAACCAGTTTTCCTTTTCATACTGATGTATGAATAATAGTCTTTAGGCTCATTCTAACAGCTTAATTGCCCCTAAATTGCTCCTTGGTAACACCTTAAAATATTCAAAATGTAGGAAAGGCTCAGGAAGGTTAGCATACTAAAAACCACCACTGGAGACAACACTATCATCACTGAAACAGAATGCCTGCAAACACACACACACACACACACACACACACACACACACACACACACACACACACACACACACACACACACACACACACACACACACACACACAAACAGAAGCATTCCCTTAAATAAGACTGCAACCACTTTCAGATGGAAATACTTTACAAATATGCAGAGTAGCAGCAGACTGTTAGAAATGATATACTTGTGTAATAATTGGTTATTACTAGTAAGAACACTGCTGTTGGCTGGATACTACAGTCCTTCTCCTTTCCTCTCAGTCCCCTTGTGTGCGTGTGTGTATGTGTGAGAGAGGGAGAGAGAGAGAGAGAGAGAGAGAGAGAGAGAGAGAGAGAGAGAGAGAGAGAGAGAGAGAGAGAGGGAGAGAGGCAGGATGATCAGCACATTAAAGGAAGGGCCAGAACCATATGTTAATTATGTAAATGATTGGCTTTAATCAGGCTCAGCCATGTAGCAAGTTATTGGGTAAGGAGAATGTGTAGATCCAGCACAATCCCAATTAATATTCATCTAGAACTGTGCTTGTGTGTGTGTGTGTGTGTGTGTGTGTGTGTGTGTGTGTGTGTGTGTGTGTGTGTAGCTTTGGACTGAGTGAGGATGAATTAATAGTTTGATGAGGGATGAAAGAGCTGGAGTGGCTCGGTTCTGCTCCCCATCTGTCTTCACCTCAGTCGCCTTTGAACACACACACACACACACACACACACACACACACACACACACACACACAGCTGTAGAGAGGACGCCTGTGTCCAGTGAGAGGTGAATATTCCATTTTTCAGCCAGACAAATGGGGTAAGTTGAATTTTAACACATCTAAAGCCATATGGGGAGCTACTGGAGGAGCCACATGGAGGGTGTTGGCAACATCGTTGTCTGTCCCAGCTGCTCTATAGACAGACAGACATACAGACAGACCAAAGCACAGACACACAGACGGATGAGGGACAAATGTCGGTGACAATGTCAAGCAGGGCTCGACATTAACTGCTTTAAAACACTTGTCCTTTGGACAAGTAAATTTACCTTTAATGTGTCCAGTAATTGTATTTGCCAAGATTTTCAGAAAGCTACAAAGACTGAACAACCCCACTCACAGTTTTCAGCAACATTTTTTAGAAGTCTTTGCACTCACAAAGAAGCACATGCAATGATTATAGTTGCTACTGAGCCCTAAAAGGCTAACCAATATGTAGATTCTAACAGGTTCTTGCGCCAAAATGGTAAATGAGAAATGCCATAATTGGAGAGAACTTTAGGTTATATCTGAATCAAAAACTGATATTAAATAGACCAAAAAGCTACTCTCACTCACACCGTAACACTACTATTTGCTTTACTGTTTTGTCTTTGACTGATGTTCAGCTATGTCTATGACTATGTCTTTTTAGTAGAATATCAAGTCTACATAAATATGTCTTTATTTATGTAAAAAGAGTAAAATATGAATAAAATAATACTGCAGAAAAAGAAAAAAGAAATAAAAAAAATGAAAGGTAAAGAACAATTAATAAATGCCTTGATGGAGCCCTTTGACTGTGGGTATATTAAGTAGAGTTAAGTAGTAGAGTAGAGTTAAATTCAATACTTTCATGATAAAAAATTGAGATGTGTGAAATGTGGGTGGCAGTAAAGTCAGAGCGTATGAGTTGTCTGCACATGGTTCTCAACATGGAGGTGAGCTGGCAACTAGCAGCTAACAGTGCTAACTCCACAAACAGCGCAAAACAATGGCAACACTGCTGACAGAGACAACATGTAAACCAAGGAGAAAGACGACGGCAGATGCTATGTTTCTGAGGATGCCATCCTGATATCAGCCGTAACCTCTGTATGAGTGCAGTGCAAAGCGGCGATGATGAGCTAGCCAGTGAGATACACACAGCAAACCATCTTATCACAACAAACCACAGAGTAGCTCAGATTACGACACACACAGAGGGAGCGGGAGTTCATTCTCTGCTCAGAATGCCATTACTCCATTATATCTTTACATAGCAAATAGTGGTTTGCTGCTATATCAACGCTCTAAATGTCATCCCTTCATCCCTTTAATGTTCACACACACAAACAATGGAAAAAAAATCTTTGCATGTTTTATTTCCTTGGGGTAATAATAATTGTGTCTTTTGTTTTGTTTTATAAACCTCTTTTTTTTCTTTTTTTTTAATATTGCCCTCTACCAAATGGTGGAAAAAAAACATGTATTGTTATAAAGCTTATTTCTTTTTTCCATGTATTAACAAACAGAACAAACACACACACACACAAAGACTGTAGCATGTGTGTTAATCCACCACACGATTAGCTAAAGGAGTATGTCAAAATCGATGGGCTCTGACACAGTGTCAGAAAGTAGACAGAGACATCCTGATCCCTCCATCAACTGGAGAGAGAAGAACAAAGGACAGGTAAGACTGACAAGAAAAGAAGAGAACAAGAGGAAAGAAAAGGAAGGAAAAAGAAAGTGATGGGTAAAGAAGGAAATGAAGTAAAATCAAAGAAAGCTGTAGGGAACCAGCAGAGGTATGGCAGCCTCAGAGCCATTATTCAAAGACCATAACAACATACATTTGCATTTTGTCATGTCAGCAGATTTGGCAGATATTGGTAATTGCCCACTAGTGTGTTTGTGTGTGTGTGTGAGAGAGAGAGAGCAAGGGAGGGAAAAGACAAAAGCACGTGAATGGGGGTAAAATATATTTGGTGACCTTGGAGCCATTAGCATAAACCTTTCTCATGTGTTTCAACTTAAAACTACAGCGGAGGTAAAGTATGAAAGTGCCTGTGTGAGCATGTGTGAGATAATGTGGTCATCCTGCTTACAATGGGCAGAATATTCTTTCAGATTTGAATGATTCTATAATTCATCAAATCCTGCTTCCACTTTAATTTGGAGTCCAAACAAACATTGGCCTGGCATCACTGCAGTAAACTACAGTATTGGTAGCTGCCACTGTGACAGGGTGTGTTGATACTGATTTTGTGTGTTTAAATATTCCACTGTCTTGTCCATGTTATCTGGATGGAAAACAGAGATATATAGACCCTATATACTAATACCATAAGATAAATATTTCATAAACCAACTTTCATTACTAGCAGCTCAATCCATGTTACAGTGGGATGCAAAAGTTTGGGCACCCCTGTTCAAAATTTTGTTTGCTGTGAGTAGTTAAGTAAGTAGAAGATGACCTGATCTTCAAATGCATTAAGTTGAAGATAACAGATTTCTTCAATATTTTAAGCAAGATCACCTTATAATTTCAATTGTTTACAGTTTCAAAATAACAAGAGGAAAAGGGCCTGATGTAAAAGTTTGGGCACCTGCATGGTCAGTACTTAGCACCCCCCTTTGGCAAGTATCACAGCTTCTAAACACTTTTTGTAACCAGCTATGAGTCTTTCAATTCTTGTTTGGGTTTTTTTCACCCATTCTTCCTGCAAAAGGCTTGTAGCTGTGTGAGATTCTTGGCCCGTCCTGCATGCACTGCTCTTTTGAGATCCATCAACAGATTTATTTATTAATTAACTGAATCCATTCTTTCCTCTACCTGTGAAATGTTCCCTGTTTCACTGACCACAACAAAAGCTCAAAACATTGACCGATCCACCCCTATGTTTAACAGGTTTATTTCATGAAATCCTGCATCATTTTTTATTTAAGCATACCTTTGGTCTTTGCATCCAAAAAGTTCTATTTTAACTTCATCAGTCCACAGAACTTCCCAAAAAACATCAGGCTTGTTTAAATGTTCCTTTGCAAAATTCTGACGCTGAATTTTGTGGTGAAGCCACAGAAAAGGTTTTCTTCTGATGACCCTTTCATAAAGGTTATACTTGTACAGGCGTTGCTGCACAGTAGAGCAGTGCACCCCACTCCAGAGTCTGCTAAATCTTCCTGCAGGTCTTTTGCAGTCAAACAGGGGTTTTGATTTGCCTTTCTAATAATCCTATGAGCAGCTCTCTCAGAAAGTTTTCTTGGTCTTCCAGACCTCAGATTGACCTCCACAGTTCCGGTTTACTGCCATTTCTTAGTTACATTACAAACTGAAGAAACAGCGACCTGAAAACCTTTTGCTATCTTCTTATAGTCTTCTCCTGCTTTGAGGGCATCAATTATTTTACTTTTCAGAGTGCTAGGCAGCTGTTAAATGTTGGGACAAGGTTTCAGGGGTCAGAATATTTATAAAGCTTTGAAAGTTGCATTACCTGGCCTTTCCTAATGATGATTGTAAACAAGCCATAGTCCTAACAAGCTAATTATGGTCTGAGACCCTGGTAAAAAGTGTCTCAAATGTCTTGGGGTGTCCAAAACTTTTGCATGGTGCTCCTTTCAATTTATTTCTATCTAGAATTGGACAAAACAAAAATAACACACTGATCTTGCTTAAAATGTTGAAAAGCATGTTTCATCTTTCACTTAATGCTTTTGGGGATCAGTTTACCTTCAACTCTCTTAACTATGTAGGTAATGAAATTTAGACCCCTGTATGTGGCACTGAGTCAAAATAAATTACAATGTGTGTGATTATGGCAAAAAAATAAGGAAAATGTCATGCAGAGTAACAGTGTGGCTCACTAGTTTTTGACAAAACAAAAACAACACCGGCACTCACAGATCATTTTTCCTATTTAATGTAATCTGAACAGAAACAAACACGTTTTAGCTCAAAATCCTCATAAGTGGACAGCGGTGATGGTGCCACTGTTCGGTTTGTTTTGATCCTTGCCATAACCATGCACCTGATACAATGTTAAGGATTTGAAGCTGCGACCTGTTTTCCCTCACCATAATAGTTTTTGACAAAAATGGTGCTCTATGGCACAGAGGGAGAAGATTTATCAGGCTGTAGATACACACACAATCCTTGATAGCAATAATCTCTACTTCCCACCCCTGCAATATTGTCTCTCTCCGACTTCCTAATCATCGGCACCATCACAGTCTTCAGAAACACCTACAGAGAGATTGGCATTATCATTATCATCTTAACATAAACATCATCAAGTACACATTAACAACTTAGTCTTATCAGTGCTGCCATTAGCGCCGTCATCAACCTCAGGAAAACACTGTCAACAAAAACATCAGCAGCAAGAGTAGAATTCTGTTTAACTGCTAAAATGTAATAAAGCACAGTGTGTGTGTGAGAGAGAGAGGGAGGGAGAATATCCCTGTGCTCTATGGCTAACCCAGGTGAAGCTGCAGATGGAATGTTAAACAGTTTTCAGATCGATGTCAGTGAACGCAACTCAACTGCGCCATTTGTTCAGCCGTGAGAGATGTCAATACACCCATGAGGGTCATCCGTCTCTGTGATTTCCCCCAGTGTGTGTGTGTGTGTGTGTGTGTCTCACTCACTGTAGAATTCTCACTCTATAGATATCACTCAGTTTCTCTCTCTCCCGTACAGAGCTGCACATACACCCTCAAATCACATTAAAATACGCTGCTCCATCTCTAAGAACATTTCCAATTATTGCTTTAAGTGCTCTTCCATCACTGAATGTCAAGTATCAGGTGTCACATGACACACACATACAATCTGTGCTCATCCTGCTGTAGGCTGTGTGTGTGTGGTGTGTGTGTGTGTGTGTGTGTGTGTGTGTGTGTGTGTGTGTGTGTGTGTGTGTGTGTGTGTAAAGAGGGATAAGTGAAACTCTATCTCTGCGTTGATCAATTGTGGAACATAGGAATTTAACTGAAAGCATGCTCCAGAGCTCAGAATTCAAATTAAATAATATCAAGAAATGATATGATGCTGCATTGATTTTTTTCCCCCTCTCTCTTCACAGGGAGGTCAAAGGTCAAACAGTACCCTGAAGCTGAGGGAGACTCAGCATCTCGCCTGAGACAACACAACAGAGGACTTTCTCTAAAGTTGTAATTCAATACAACATTCTGATACTGTATGATCAGACACATTGTGCTGCTCAAATACCAACAGCATCAATCTGTAAAATATTTTTTTTTTTTAAATTTAGATTGGCACCTGACTGACAATTTGTCAGTCAGGTTGACTGAGGTTAAACATTTATTTCTGCACTCCTGACAATATCAGTATCAAAAGTAACAGTTCCCTGCCAGTAGCTACAGCAGAATGACTGGTGTAGATTTATTAAAATGAAAAGAAACTACTATAAATTTTCAAATATTTACCTCAATGGCGCATATTTCAGCACCACGGACAGCGAGCAGACGTTTAATTGTCATTAGTCATGAGTTTAACTTCACAGAAAATAATTTAATTACAAAAAATAAAAATTAATTACAAGCTCATTTCTAGAAGATAACCAAGGGGTCCGGTGTATGAAACACAGTAAAACAAAAGCCAGTTTGGTACAATACTGTATGGGCGAATTTATTGGAGTGTCTCCAGAGACCGAAATACAAGCTTAACATGCCGACATGAAGAAAAAAAATCCACATACAATCAGACAGGCTTCAAGACATCATTTAGACAGGCTTTCTACAGCAGCAGAGCAAAATACTTTTACAACACACAGATAACTCACATAACTGATAACTCGCGGAGGAGCGAAGTGGTGAGCAATTTGATTCAATAACACTCGTATTCACTGATGAGCATATTTTTGACCTATTTAAGTGCAATACAATGAAAACAACCAGCTAAATAGGCTTTTATTGTGAAACATTTGTAAGAACTTGTTGTGGAGGATTCAGTAGCTTGTATGTTTGCATACGGTACTTCAAATGGAGCTCCTGCCATCTGCTGGCACTTTTTACATTCCTGCAACAACATCTCGGCTGGCACATGAACAGACTCAGTGACTGAAATAATAGTAAAAATAATAAAAAGAGGAGAATAACCAGATGACATCACACACGTCATGAAAGACAACCAGGGATAATTGGTGAGTACCATCATATGGTGTGTCATATCTGTCAGCCAAGTCACAGCATGATTTTATGACTCTACAATCGTGTAATGTGACTTAAGCCTACTTTACACTACATGGTTCAAGTGACCCAATTCCGATTTTTTCCTCTCAAGCAGCACAGATCAGCTCTGTAACATGAACGTGTAAACAGGAAAAAAACGCATGATATCGGATATTGTCAGATCAGATTCGGGCCACCTTCATACCTGGAAATATATCGGATATGAATCAGATATCTGCCAATAAGTCTGTAATCTAAACAGACACATCGGATATTTCCTGGCAATCCACGTCGTACGTCATGAATAATGCGATGACAGCGCATTTTGATGATGTGCTAATGAGCGAGGGAAAGGAAGGAAAGCCAAATTAATCGCACGTCAATCAAAAACTATGAACCAAAAAAAGCACAATCTATCCCGAGTGAGACAAACTGCTTGATCCCCGTCTCCAGTGTACCAGCAGAGAACCTGCAGAACCGAATCAGCAAAAAAACACACCACGCTACACAGCCTCTCTACATGAGCAGCTGAAGCTGCTGCTTGCACCCTTGACACACAGACACACAGACGGTGCGTCTGCATGCCAGCCAAACGTGTGCGCAACTGTGAGAAATAAATAAGTGAGGTGTACGCTGCTTTTCTATCTTTTTTTTATCTTTCTTTCTGTCATACACTCCTAGCACAGGACGGGTTGTTTTTATTGACTGAGTTGATTATTAAGCCATAGTGATGCGCGGATTGGCTCTGATAGCACCCGAATCAGCATGTACCTATCAATCATCCAGCCGCACCCGTCTGCAGCTGCACGGACATTTCCACCGCTCTGTGTAGGCTAAGTTACCTTTTAAATTATGTGGAGCAGGGCTAGCTTTCCAGGTGACTTATTCTTTAACGATTAACTTCAAATATTTAAAGTTAGTCGTTAAAATTGAAAAATTGAATTGAAAATTTCAGTAATGTAAACATTTCCATGCGTGCAGTAATGTCACTGTAGCAAATACAGTGGGACGTTTACACAGTGGTCAAGAGTGCTGGACCGGAAGTGTCACACAAAAGACCAGAAGCTGGCTGCGTTCTGTTTTGCCTCCGTGTCTCCGTGAAAAATAAGGTGAATAGAACATGTAAACAGCAGTCAGGAAAAATCGGATATAGGCAACAAATCGGAATTGGGCATCAAGACATGGTAGTGTAAAGGCAGCCATAGTGACTTTCAGAGCTAGGGATGTCACGATACCAAAAATTCAGTAGTCGATACCATTAAAATTAGACGATTCTTGATACCAAAGTCGATACCACGGTAAAAAAAACTGAATCCTAAGATCCCATGTACTTAAACAAGAAATATTTTATTAAAATATTTGCATATAAAATAACATTTCTATCAACAGATTGATATTACTTATATTTTTTCTTTTTCTGTTTTCCTCTTTACCTATTTTTCATTGTAAAAAACATTGATCAACATCCGCCATAAACACAATAAACTATTTAAATATTTACTATTTAAATCACACTGACAGCGTTTGAGCCAACCACAAGTATGTGTGGAATTTTGTTGGTTATATTTATTGTTTGTCCTGTCCCGGTGCAAACAGCGTTTTTTTACGTCTGTGGTCCAGTTATGGAAAAATCAAACGTCCCAGTACAATAAATCAAACGCACTTCAACCGCTGTGTTTTGGAAGTAGATTATCACATTATCTGGGTGTGTTAGTCCGACTTTGAGAAATTTGATTTAGTACTATTTCCGTTGGACTAACATGTAAAAATCCGGTTTTAGTCTGACTAACAAGATAAATTGATTTTCTATCATGTAATGTAAACATACTGAAAGTTAGGCTTCTGTCAGTAAAACTTGCAAACCAATGGCCAGAAAAAAATGTTAGTATTGAACATTTCTGCAAACCAGGGATACATCTACATATTTTCACGTTATTATGTAGCAGACACCTTGAGACTTAATGCTTCTTTCAATTTCAACAACACTGTGGTTAACATGTGGTTAGGTTTAGACACAAAACCCACTTGATTATGGTTAGGAAAACATCATGTTTGGGTTAAAATACCCAGTCTTGGTGACTGGAGAAGCTGTCAATGTCTCTGTAAAACACAAAAAACTGGAATTCATGGGTGGATAAAAATTGAGTATGGCGTCAGTTCAGGCAGTTCTGATCGCTGATTGCAAACAACCCAATCAACTGATGGATCAGCTAACTGATGGAATGGAGTCAGCTGATAGATCACATTGTTTCTTTCTATTCAACCAATTGGCAAATCTTATTCAGGGAGCCCTATTTAAACTGCTTTGGCCTGCCTAATGTTGCTGCTTCCACTGTAAGCTTCTTTGCAACCTGCCTCCAACCTAGCTCCTCCTTTTCATGCTGTGTCTGACTTATCAATGTCATTTCTGTTTGTCATTGATGCTGCTCTGTTCTGGTTCTGGGGTCTTCGCTGCTGCTCTCCCTGCCTTAGGCTTTCTATGTAGGCGCATGGAAGGGCAGGGACAACTGCTCTCTCTGTCTCAGGCTCTCCACGTTTTGCATGGAAGGGCAGAAAGATGTGCCCTCTCCACCTTAGGCTTTCCATGTGTGCTCTCAGAACCATACAGCCAAATATAATACTGCAAATGAAAATACATTTTCTTTGACTAAATTATTCCTAACTGAACATGTATATATGTTAAAAGCTGAAACATCAAAGTCGTGAGTATGATACAAATGTTGTTTTACTGGTGGTATTTATACGGTGTAAATGTACATTATGCTGAATTCACCATGAAAAAGCAGTTGTGTTGTATTTGTTTGTCCTGCCCATGCCTTAGCTTTTAAATGAGAGTTTAAATCAGGCTAAAAAAACACAGCTACACCTACAGAGGTGTAGATACTTTGAAGGTCAACATTCAGACTGTTGCTGAGGTTAATCATCAATAACTTTCATCAAATTTGTCGAGCAGTGCAGGATAAAGCTTGACTGATGTTGCGCTATTTTTACCTGACCTTGTGTGACCTGACAGTAAATGGAAATTGAAGGAGTTGAAGTTATAGACATCTCAAACTGCATGAAAAATGGACAGAGTTTTTGTTCTGGCACACAGCTCCAAACTTTATTTATAACAGGGCCCCACCCAATATGATGTCCAATTTATATATAATTACAACAATAAAATAAAATAGAATAAAAGAACATAAAATAAAATAAAACAATATATGTATTATATACAGAGATACAGCAAAACTGATGTCTTACACTCACTGTTTTCATACAACTGCAGCACATATTGGATCCCTATAAAACAGGGTCAAAGCAAACTATATTTGGCACCAAGTGTACCCTCAGAACAATATCTTGCAGCCAGTCCTGACCAAAACACAAGTGTACACTTCCACATTTAATAACATCTGCTCTCACCTTTGCACCACGCACACTGCACTGAGCACATAAATACAGAAACGCATAAAGTACCTCTCAAAAGATCAGGAAAATGCCAACATCATCAGGGCACTACTTAACTAAACTCCGCACTGCCACTTAGACCAGAGCACTTCAGCTTGTCCAGTATGAGGCCTTTACAGTTATAAAAGCCTCAGTGGTTGTTTGAGTCATAGTGGTGTCAACTGTGAAAGTTCATCAAAACGTAAAGCAGTTTTCTATGATGTGACCACAACTGCACAGCTAATTGGATCAAATAGGGTGGAGATAACCCCACTGGTGCCTCTTTCTCTGTGAGTGTGTGTATGTGTGTGACGGAGAGAAGGGGGAAAAAGTCATGAAAAGAGAGAGCCTAACTAATTCAATTTCCTTTCCATTAGTGAAGGTCCAAGTCTCTCTTTTCTTTTACTTTCTCTTTCACTCTCTTCCAGTGTTGGAGATATGTGAGACATCACTGAGTAATGTGTCTCTGCAATCACAAGAGACAATCTGGCATTTTAATGCTATTTTTATATTATATTTATATATTTCAGTAGAGTCTACAGCGCGTTTTCATTGTAACCATTAAATGAATATCAGATGAGAGCTATGCATGCATACTACAGTTCGATAATAACTGGATGACTGCCACAGACGGTATGTAGCACCTGGATTTGCCCAATCTGTGCTGAAGAATGAAATAATTGCCGATACTGCAGAGAGTTGAAGTGTGTTTTAACAGTAACACCAATTCATGAGTGCCAAATCAGCATGGAAGCGAGGGTCTTACAGGGGCTAAACAAGTCCCTGCTTCGGGGTAGGTACTCAGAACAGCCCCGAAAGACTCCTGGCTGGGGCTTGGGGGTTACTTGACGCTGATTGGATTTACTCAAGGCGGGATGTGACGTTAACAGAAAGCAACAAAATAGCCGGCATTTTTAAAACTCAGCAGACAAGGGTTAGCTCGTTCATAGCTTCCACCGCCATGTAAACAAACTCAATAACCGGTCCATGAAAAACATAATTTTTCCGGCGGATATCTTAGTTACAACATGATTGAGCTAGCAAAGCAGTTTTGTGTTGCTATGTGTGGTATTTATTCAGTTTTGGGAAATCACGATGTCTAGAAAGCATCAGTAGCTGCAGCTGACAGGGACAGCTAACAGCAGCAGCAAAGCTAACATCAGGACGTCATTTGTTAAATGCCTCCTGTTGTCAGATACGACATGAAACTACTCCAGTCAGCTCAATCATGTTGTAACTAAGACATCCGCTGGAAAAAAAAAATTCACGGGCCATAGTGAGTTTAGTGAGTTATTACAGACACCGCTAACCGCTAACAGCGTCCCTACGCCGCTACGTTGCTCCGGTCAAAATGGTCGCGTAACGATTACATCACATCCAGAGCCTGGTAACTTCACAGGAACCTTCCTCCTACTCCGCTCTCTCAGTGGAGACACGACGGTTGAGAGGGCCGAGCGAGAGGACGTTCCTGTAGAAGTTTCTGTCCCCAAATAGTACCAGGAACTTCTTCGGTGGAAACGGGCCTTATGTGGACACCTCAGCACAGCTCAATACATTCAGATCGACATTTGGTCATGGAATTTCCACGTCCAGATACAACATGCAATGTACTGTTGGTGCATTGGTTGTTGACACCGTGTTTTCAAAATACACTTCCATTTTCACATGAAATGTAAAGTTTGTATAAAGTGTTTTTCAAAATAATAATATGTTGGTACAACATAGCAAATTGATATTTTTTTTTTACCTTCAACAACAAACAAACGTGGTTGGGTTTAGGAAAAAAGAACAGGGTTCGGCCTTACAATCTTACAGGAGGCGAACATGGGGCTCTAGGGAAAATGGTAAATGGTATTGCCTACAACCTGCATTGCATGGTTGTTGGACCCATCCACCACCATTCCCACCCGCACTTTTTGAATTTTGGCTGCCTTAACTTTCTTTCTTGCCCCGCCGCATTTTCCCCCTGATGCGGCAGGGAGTAAAACAATCACGACTACAAGTATCATGCCAACATGAAAGGACAGTTTTTTTTGTCCTTTTTTTTGTTTGGGGTTTAGATGACTTCGGACAGTCTGTCTTATACAAGTAAATATGCTGAACCATTGCGGTGGATTCAGAGTTTGCAGTGACGCCAATTATGTCCGCCTTGTTAGTTCACCGCACGGACCGTTTAACCTGGCAACAACTGCAGCCGCCTCAAATGTGATTGGTCAATATAGACTTCAAACAGCCTACATCCGGAAACCAGGGCTCTTCCGCTCTTCTTCCGGAGACAAGATCTCCGGGGTTTGCCTACAGAGACTAGGATTCCTTTAATGTTCATCATTAGGAGGTTTTAACTGAGAGCTGAATAACAGCAGAGCTCTCTCAAAACAAATGGACGGTAAAAGCACTGAATAAAGCATTTTAACATTATAGTGTTTCTCTGATGCTGTTTTGCACAGCAGGGAGTGGAGCTGAGTTGCCACTAAGGTTTGCTCAGCTTATCTCTCTGATAACCTAAAATCCAGTCATCCAATAACTGAAATTCTTCATCCTGTTAAAAGATGTTAAATATGACCAAGATCTAAACATACATTGTAAAAATGGAGCTTAAAACTGCATAACAAGTCAATTTGTGACAGTTTTCTTGTGCATGCGCAAAGAGGCTATGACACTACTGACAGGAGACGCTGACGCTGAAAACTGCAGATTTCTCTGGGTTTGAACATTTTTGAAAACATTTCATGGAAACATCTCATCATTTTTAGACATTTTAGTTTGGGTTACATATTAAATCTTTAAGGGAATGCATGCACCAGTTTCTTTTTCCTTTTTTTTCTTGTAGTTTAGCCAAATATAACAAACAAAAGAACTCTAATTCTTGCTGTTGAGAAATTGCCATCTTGTTCTCTACTGCTGCTGACTGTAGTATGTGTATAAGCATGTTATGTGACCACTGTGTGCGCCCATATTGAATTATTATCACAGCTTTAGAACTGCCATTGTTATGAACACTACAGACGATATGGACAGACAGACGACATATACAAGTAATTCATCCACTAAGTTACTCTTTAAAGAAATCCCCACAAAATTACTTGAGTGAGAGTAAGTTCACTGTCTTTACTTTTTGTTTTACTTTTGGGATGAAACCATTGATATGGTTATGAGAAACAGCAACACAACTCGAGGATAGTCATGAAGTCAGTGAAGACCAGGCACGTCCACAGATAGCCCCAAACAGTGCTCAAGCACCTGCCCTTTTGCCCTCTGACTAGATTAGTGACCTTTTTCTTTTCTATCTCTTTTTTCCTTTAATTCAATATTTTTGTCAAATTCGGTCCATGACGTAAGTGTGTTACGACGCATTATAACCACATTTGATTTTCAAGTATGCCAGACCACGAGTGCCCCTCTCACTCCCTCATCAGTGCCCCTTGTCATAGTCACCACAGTTAACTCACTTAGATCAAGCTTTCTGCAGTGCAGCATCACATCTCCCTGTGACCTGCCTTCATGGACAGCAAGGTAAAAATAGTGTTTTCCCTAAACCTCGGTATTGTTTGTAACTCTTATGAGATTAAACCATTAAAACATCTCAGTACAGCCAGCCTACTTTAGGCAATAAACCACCATTAAGTTTAACAACAAGTAAGCTAGTCTGGCTTAAAATCACATCGTCTCCCTCCAACTCTGTGGCTGATTCTGGTTCACCTGCGAGCAGAGACAGACGCCCATTGCTTTCCCACTTCCACGTGTCTTTAAAAACCAAAATCCAATTCAGAATAATGTTTAGATCTCCCACGCTGCAGCTCTGACAATTCATTTAAATAAATCTCAAATGCTATTTGGTGCTGCACATTTCTTGTGCTGCAGGCATGTGTCCTCAGGGATTCTTTAAGAATATTTAAAGCTTATTTAGAGGACAATTGTGAGTATAAGTGCATGACTATTGATTTAAATCACAGTAGTTTTCTTGTATACACAAACTTTATTGTTTACAAATTGTTGATTGAATTTAAAAAAAAAATAAATAAACGTATGTTTAATTTTATTTCTGGACCACGAGGAAATGAAGAATTAAGGTGGTTAAATTAAAGGGTTCTGATGGGAAAGTAACACCAAGGGAGAGAAAAAGTCTTGCATTAAAGGCCTGAAGAAGAACCATGTTTGTAGGAAGCTGAATTTTATGCAAATGAACCAAACCTCCCCCAAAAAAGACTCTTTTCTCTCCAGACCCCCACTTAATACTGTATGTGTACCACACAATGTTTAAACAAAATGACACCCTTGTCTGCATCACTGTATTGGCAGTAAAATAAACATGTAAGTAAGCCAAACATAGATATAGCTTTATTTTGAAATTAATAATTATGAGAGAGGTGCCCTTTTTTAGCTCAAGCCCCTGCCCCTGAAAATGCCTGTGCATGGGACTGGTGAACAGACTCAATAATGTAGTCAGACACCATCTATCCAAAGTTACAAAAAAAGCAAACACTAGAGCCAGTGTTGCTGTAGCAGAAAACGTCCATTTGTAAAACAAAGAATGTATTATGTTTCTTTTAAATGCTTAATGGCTAAATGCATAAGTACATCCCTGTTGACAAATGTTAGTGTACTTTTGTCTGGGTCAAATTTTCGGGGCACATTTTTTTAAATTTATTTACCCATCACATCCAGATATCAGCCTGTAACAGGGTGAAATGTGGAAGATTCAAAATAATATGGCCAAAACTCCCTGATGTCAAAGCTAACACTGCACTTGCATGTGGCGCACCAGCATTTTAATTTGTCTTTTTCAATCTCTTCAATGATGTAATTTCCTCTTAGTGATGTCATTTAAAGGAACAGTACCGTAATTTGGTTCAGAAATACACTGGTGTACTGTTTGGAACATGAAGCGTATGGATCATGCTATTTTAAGCAATTTACTTATTTGTTTGTTTGTTGTTGACTCACATTTTCCCATTAAGAGGGAGGGGGAATGCACGCTGCCAAACAACAAACTAATGCAATAAATTGCATGTGGTTTTTTTGAGTGTTACTTACATGAATGTGAGAAATGGTCAGAACAGACATACAAAAAAACAGTTAACAAAATATATATCATTTAATTTCATTATTTAATTTTATTTAATTTCTTACTCATAAGTACACTTGAATTTGTGTCTTCAGCAATTTAAAACAATAATGATAGTTTTATACTGCCTTGTTTTAAGGGAATGACTCATCAGCAGTTGATGTTTGTCCCCTGGTGACAGACTCAAAATTAACAATTCCCTAAACCATAATATAGTTGCCATGTACTGATATTGCAGAAAGTGAGAAATTTGAATGGTTAGCAATGGATGATAAAAATAAAATTTGAAAAATGACACTCCTGTTTGAATTTGCTTTTTTCAGTGGTAGAAAATCCCCGCAGCCAGAGGTCTGAGCCAAAATCTTGTGGAAGACCCTCCCAGCTGAGTGCAGGCTGTTACAGCAGCAGGGGAATGCTCATGGTCCTGAAATAACACGTTCAGCGAGTGTGGGTGCAGTGTGCAGGTGTGCACATACTTTCTTGTGGTGTTCACACACTTTTGGCCACTTGGTGTATATGATACTGTCAGAAAGGGTAGAGCAAGATGATTTTTGTTACCTTAAAGCGACTCAAAGGGAAGCAGAATATTAGGGGATTGACACTAGGAGCTTGCTTCAGCTCTCAGCTGCAGTGCCGGATGCTGGAGCTGACTTGTACCATACTATCTGGTGCATGAGCGCAGTGCTACTACCTACACAATACATACCATAACCCCCCTCAGCACTGCACGGAACAGAGAGAGAATCTCACAAAATGAATGAACGAAGACAGCAGCAGGCTGGCAGTGTGTGTGTGTGTGTGTGTGTGTGTGTGTGTGTTTCTTCAGCCTGTAAGGCACACTGTGACCCAGATAGCATAAAGGATTTCACGCATTTGGGATCCCTCTAAATTAAAGACACTCACTTCTCTTTCTTCTCTCTCTTCTCCGTCATGGGGAGGGCAGGGAGGGATGTGTGAGCGGAGGATTGAAATGGTGTCATGGACGGAGGAGAGAACACATCTCCTCCTCCCCTCCTCCTCCATCCCCTCTTCTTACTAAATCATCAAAAGGAGTTAAAATGCCAACAGACATAATGAGGTTGTGGAGTCTACCACTCCCCCCACCCCCCTGTGTTTCTTTTTTTTTTTTCATCTCTACCCCGCTCCACTCCTCCGCTCGCTCTTTTAGACTCTCTTCGTCATGCATTTCCTCTTCCAACAGCGGTGGTGGTGTCGAGGGTTTAAGTATAAGTGTGGTGATGTCCTAGAGTTTTCTTATTTTAAACAAATCCCATGTGCAGGCCCAACAATGAATGTCTCCTACTAACAAAAAATATGTATGTGTGCTTTCAAAGCCTAATATATCTGATCCCTCTGTGCCACAGTGCTCTATTGTTTTCCAAAAACTCTTAAAAGAGTGCTCTGGTAATTTAGAATTGCACTTGCATATGGTTGGGAGACTCACAAGAGACAGATGAAAATAGATTGGCCAAAATCAAAGCAGCAGAGACCAAGATATCCTGACTTTTAGTCCCCTTGCTTGGTTCAAGCTCCAAAAATTATGGATTCTACATTACCCATAATGTAACCAAGAGCATATTTTTATGGTCTGTTTTGTAAATACCCTCAGTTTTGTTCATGTTACTAGTGTAATGCAGGCTCTCTGCTATCAATGTGTAGTGTCCAAACTTGAGCAGAGATAGCACTGATGAAATCTGTATGACATCATCAGAGCCACCAAAGACACTATTTTCACAGGCTAATTAGAACTCTGTATGAGGAGGAAACTCATCCTTTTGTGTAAAAGTGGTGGACTTCCTCTTTCACTGACACATCCCTGAGTCACACTGTTGCATGGGGGGACATGTTCCTACATTACCCTCAACACGCACTATAGTTTATTTTGACCTGCTGCCAGAAATATTCACAAGAGGACCATATGTAAATTAATCTGCTGCTGAAACTAGTCCCAAACAAATGCTATTTGCTGAGGAATTACAGTCCTTCTCCTGTGCCACACAGTCAAAGTGATTTGCACTTTAATTGTTTAAACATTTTTCCTGAATCTTTGCCTCAGTTTCACAAAACTATTAAGACAAAACTGAACAGATATCCATTTTTGTCAAAACTCGACAAATCTATTGCAAATGACACTGGGCTCTTAAAACCATGTTTGATATATGGTGATACATTATAAATATACTACCTTTACTATCAGAAGAGTCATTTTTTACCAAAAATAATAAAAACAAAAACTGCCTGGAGCCACAAAACATATTTTAGCCTTATAATGAGGATAGCACAGACTATAAGGTCTAAATTAACCAATCAACCTTACTGGTCTAAATGAGCATTCATTAATATGTTTTACCACAAGGTAGCTATTCAGCACTGGGCAAATCATGATTATTTGGAATTTTAAACTTAACCAGAGCTGGCAATAAAAGCAAATTAAGCTGTCATTGTGTAAACTTAGCTGATATTGCAACACTGTCAGATTTCTGAGAATACACAAATGTTACCAACTTTGGTGAAACTACTTGAACTGATACGGTAAGATGAAAAACACGACGGTAAGGAAATGTTAAGATTGTCTTCCTGGGTTGTGATGAAATCAGGGCACAAATACAAGAAAGGCAACAGAGCAAATGTCTATTTCTTACTGTGATACAACAAAGCGTTCAGCTGACTGAACTGACTGCAAAACAAATGTGTTTTGCAGGCCTTCTTCTTTCTCCATGCTACTCTGTTGTTTTGTTTTGGGGCTTTTTCAATACAGGTAATCTGAGGCTTGTTTTATGCTCCAACACATTATCAGATTTTTATTTATTTATTTTTTTGCCAATTGAGACTGAACAGGAACAAGTGAGCTGTGAGTGTGACTGACTGGTAATTACTGCACTCAGGACTAGGGATGGGGATTGATAGGATTTTATTGATATTAATGCCATTATCGATTCTGCTTATCGATCCGATTCTTTATTGATTCCCTTCTGTGAACTTTCTGTATAGAAAAAGTAGACCTTACATTTTATTGAGTTTCTAATTTCTATTCTAAACAAGAGGTAAGTCGCGCTGGAAATCCAGAGTTCTCGCAAGAGCACAATTTGAATTTGCTCAGCGAGTCACTCTGGCAATCAGTAATGATGCTCATTACCTATGCCCATGAAACCAAGCTGCACCAATCACATTGGTGTATCTGATATAGACGGGCCAGATGCGAGCTAAACAGATGATGACAACGCTGTGACGACGCTGTGCAAGATGGCTACGGATGAACACCAGTTGTTTGAAACGGCTTTGGCTGCTACAATGAACGAGTTAGACTTGGTTTTTTCTCTAAAGAGGAACAGAAGACGGCACTCGAATCTCTCTTTTGCAAGAAGGATGGTTTTGCTGTTTTGCCGACCGGATACGCAAGAGTCTAATCTACCAGTTAGCTCAGCTGGTAGCTAAGCGTATACGTCATGTATTGTACGTATTGTTCTTGTTCTATGATTGTATTGTTCCATTTGCATTACTCATGGCCAGACCCTAAATCTTTCTAGATTTGGGTCTGGATTTCCAGGCTAGAGATAAGTGCTTGTGTAAGTAAAGAAATATGAAATTGGTCCACCGCTATTATCTAAAATGGAACAAATGAAATAATATTTGTACAGCATTTGTTTTCATCTATGTCAAATAACGTTACACATCGACAAATGCTTCAGCATGTTTGTGGTAGGGCTGCACGATACTGGGAAAAATTGACATTGCGATTTTTTTGCCCCCAGAGATATAGACTGCGATTTATATATATTTTTTTAAGGATGCATTATTTTCCACCAGATGACTTCAGTAGCTCTACTTGGTGAGAATTAATCATTCTGAAATTATTAGGCTGATAATGCTTTGAATGCAACAGCATAAAATGTGCTGAAAATAGGCATCTGTTCAGTGAAACCACCATCTCTTTCAGAGTTTCCCCTGTATGCAGCGGCGCACCGACACTGCTGAAATATGGTATTTTTTTTCGTCTTAGCTCTTTAGTAACTACCGTTATATTATTTGGCACTACAGACGCTTCATATCCAGGTAAATTCACACACTTGTGATTAAAGCATGAGGAGAGGGCTCCGTCTTATCTCTTCATAAACTAAAGTTATATTAATTTGCATGAGGGACGCTTCATCTAATAATATCACAATATGCTATTTATCGTGTTATTCGGTGAAACGTTTCACCGTATAACATGATGACACGATGGCATGTCATTTCTGTATCGCGCATTGCGGAGTTCGGCCCCAATGTGCACACACACACACACACACACACACACAAACACAGACACGTTCGCACACACAGACACAGGTGAGCACACTAGAGTGCGGCTTGGGCTGCATTTTCTCAAGTCCAAGACAATTAACACCGAGTCTGGCCCAAACCTACAGCACGGCACTGTAAACACAGTCTATGGAGCAGAGCCGGTGTTGCGTTCAGGTGTTGTCACGTACCCCAAATAACAAATTCCAGCACTTGAATAGGCTGTTTATTCTTTATTCCACTAAATTAGACATCTTTTGTTGGTCAGTCATTAAAACAGAAGCGAGTTTTACGAGCATCACTGGGCAATTTAAACGTGCATGCTTAATTTAATTAGGGCAAGCCACATTGCAAGCCTCCAATGTAAATACAGGGTTTCCTCTGAATGTAATTGATCATGGCACACCACCATGGCAAAATAAAAGCTGCCACGCTTCGGAATGCTGATTTTTCACAATGTAAAGTATATTGTATGAATATATATATATATATATATATATATATATATATACATATATATATATGTGTGTGTGTGTGTGTGTGTGTGTGTACATATATATATATATATATATATATATATATATATATATATATATGTGTGTTAGGGATGCACCGAAATGAAAATTTGGGGCCGAAGCCAAAACCGAATAATTTTAAACGCTTGGCCGAATACCAAGTACCGAATACAGAATATCGTTGTTTAGTTTTTCATTAGTTTTTGCAGATGAACTCTCTCCAGATTAGTGTTGTCACGGTACCAAAATTGGGACCCATTGTACGATATCAATGAAAATATCACGGTTCTGAGTAGTATCAGGATACCACAGCAAAAATGAGGCAGATGTGCCTTTTGTCATTTATAAAAAGATAAATCACTTTTCTATAATACATCAATGATATTTCAATGGAATAAATTAATTATTGACTTATTCATACTTCAAAAACAGCATCAATAAGTGATTAACATGGGGGGATCAAAATAAAATAAATAAATACAATAAGAATCAACCAGCCACCCTCCTCCCCTGACAGTTCCTCCATAAGTAAAGAACAGTCCGGCGGCGGACAGGAATACATTACTGTCTGTGTCTGTGAACCCGTTCAACCCACAACCGCTGGGATTCACCTATCGTTTCTGCTGGTGGTTGAAATCTGTACTCACACAGTGTGCTGAATGATTTAAGCCTATTTTGCTTGCTCAAAAGTAGTCACGAGTGCGGTGACGGACGGATCGCCACACTGCCGACATTTTACTCCGCCCGTCACAGCACGCTGTTTGATTGCGTTATCAGAACACGCCACTATTATTCGGCCTTGCTTTTAACTTATTCCACTGAATACCGACTGTGTGTTTTTTTGCAATATTTGGCCGAATATATTCGGTTACTGAATATTCAGTGCATCCCTATACTTACCATAATCAGTTCAGTTTGAAATGATAATTTAAATATCATGAAATGTTAAGTGACACTATGCTGCAATTTATTTTGAAAAACGAACACCAGAGTCATCACCGGCCTGCACTGCGGCGCGCTCAAGAGTGGAGGGGAGGCAAAGAGATGACAGACGGAAGAAGAGGGAGAGAAAAAGGTGAGAGAAAGGTAGCCTACCTAAGCAAGGTTAAGTTTGATGCATTTTTTTGTTCAAGCCTGTGAAAACAAGCCTAATGTTAACGTTAACGTTCCCGCTGTCTCTTCCTCTCACTTTCATCACAATGTCATCATCTGAGCAAACAGCATTGAACTTCTCCGTGCTCTCATAGCTCCTTAGCTTTGTTTTAAACTCGGTGAAACTTAACTTCTCACTTCATCACTGTGTGTAATATGGATGGAAAATGGCTTAAATGAGTCCAGCAGGCCCTTCAGGATCATTGCAGTTAACAAGCCATCACTTAAAGTTTCTCCTGCATTTCTCAGAGCTGTGATAGCAGTCTCTGCACAAGTAACATAGTCTGTGATGCTCTCATTAACAGCTTTCTGAAGGGACGTCAGCTCTGTGTATAAGCTGTAGAGCTTAGATCGGGCCCAAAAAATCCAGCTCGACCCCACCCGAGCCCGTGCATGTTCTGTCCGAGCCCGGCCCGACCAATCCCTTTAACCTTAATTATACATGGACATTGAAGGCTGACTCTTGTCTTTCTTTCCATGGCGAGCCTCTTAAAGCAACACTTACCTTTCTGGAAATTTTACACTTTTCTTTGTTAAGAATAAAATGCTATTAATAAGCTAATGACACACTGAAATGTAAGTGAATTCCACCAGAGATGAAAACTCATAATTATACCATTCTTATATGGTTCTAAGAAAACTCCGACCAATCACTGCATTCGGACCGAATGCAGTGATTGGTCGGAGTTTTCTCCTGTCCTGTCTGTCTTCCCCACATGGTCATCATTTGGTAAGCTCCGTGGTGTATACACAACCAATTCATGGTGCTGTGATGTGAAGAGGATCTCCCAGTTCTGCTCTCAGGATGTGTAGTTTTTGACTGACATGTTGACCCTTTTCATCCTACTATTGCACCATATGTTCTTTACTTACATGTTACACAAATTGTTTTGAAATGTTTTGTTTCTTTTTGCTTGGGGTATGTGAAATGTCAGTTCGTTTTTTGTGCTGCGCATAAAAATGATAAATAAAGAAGTTCAGTTCACTTCATAACGTTATATATGACAACACAGCATCCAGTTGCGAATGGCTAACGTTGGCCTACTGTAGCGTAGCCTCTGAAACATTAGCGTTATCTTCCTTGTGCGTGGCCCCCTTAATTTTTCCATCATTTTGCCTGTTACAGCATGCATTAAAACTCACAACACACTCTCCCCCCACACATGCTTCACTGTATCTTCACAAACAATGTAGCAGCCTTACTATATGCTTTCATTAGTCTTAGAATGATCAGCATGATTGTCTCAAAGTATGTTAAACTGTTTGTGGGATATATTTTATTGTGTTTCTATACAGAGGCCCAAACCATGGCAGGAAGGAATGGAAATTTATACAAATACAAGCTGCACCTGAGTTATCACTGCAGACTGCACACTGCGGCAACTGTGTCTGAAATGTAACATCTTGGAATAGTAAGGATACAGCAGTGTTTTATCAGATCTACACAGAGGGAGAGAGACTACAGCAGGGTAATGGAGAGAGCACAAGAGAGAGATTGTGTTTTTAAACTGCGATTAAATATTTATTAAACTGCCTCGGTCAGTAATAGTTGAGATGACGAAAACCCTCCAGTGTCAGCAGTAAAGACCACTGCAGCAAATGAAAAGATGCATACTGTATGAGGCCAGTTCACAGGAGCTGTCCATTCAGCACCACAACAACACGGCTATATAAAAGCTGGGTATTTGTCACATGCTTTCACTTTTCTGTTTCCCACAGTCCAGCTAGAATATGTATTCTGCCTGTTATTGGCTTACAGTGTGATATGACTGAAGCAAGCAATCAGATACTTATCAAGTAAAGCAAAAACATCCGTCTGTATGTATTTTTCATCCAACTGAAAGAATGCATGGCTATAGTTTTTCCTTAAATCTGGTCTATCTGCATAGCCAAAACTCTCAAATTTCTTTAACAACCATTCTTAATCTGACAGCCTCGCTCCTTGAAGCCTCAATTTGTATATGAAGGGAGTAGATAGAAGGAACAATGAAAAATTACATTACGACAAGCTTCAGTGGTTACCAGCCTCCATGGCTGAAAAATGAAGCCAATGCAGTAGTGGGAAAAAAGTGCAATTCCTCTAATGGCCACTTGGGGCTGGCTCCACAAGCCAATCAATCCCCATAGATCCCCATGTTAAAATGTCCAACTTTACAGCAGAAATAAACATGTTTACAGCCTGGTACAAAAACGGTTTTTGGTCTCTATATCTAATTTCCAACTGCATGAATGTGAATTTTTATGTAACTCACCAGTTAGTTAAACTCACCAGGCTTAAATAATAATATGCATTAACGCAATAATACACATTATTAAGGGTGTGGCTGCTTTGAGTGTCAAGGCCAATACACACCAGCAGCGGATGCAGCGTGTCAAAAAATAGACTTGTTATTCGATCGAGATCGAGAAATATCCGGGATATTCCCTTTTGCTACAATGTAAATTTTGTTTTGATGGTTTTAAGCTTGTTTCTTGCCAGCATAAATTAGCATATGTAGTAGTATTACCACAGTTACCCATGGCTGCAAATGCAAAGCTTATTTAGCTAACAGCTAGTGTTAGGGTTGACTCCACCCTCTCAGGGAGAGGGCCAAAATGCCAAACTTGTGGCTTCATAATGGGAATCCATCAAACAATGGGTGATGACACAGTGGCTATTTATATTATTTTATACAGTCAATGGTGGTTTCACAAAAATGTGCACAATTTGCATCTGTAGTTGTGGTAAATACTTAGTGAAAGATCTGAGGAGATGCAAACATTTGGCACACACCAAAATTTGAAGCATAGGTTTAGCAGATATCTTCATATACATTTGTTAATGTTTTTTAGGATTTCTGTGTTCAGCAGGATCCAATGAGCTCTGAGCTGAGAGCAGTAAACATGGCAGTGAGGTCAGAAAGTGTTCATTTCTTCCATGAACACAAGACACCACCTGCTGTTATTCTCTAACTCCTCCTCTCTGTCTGCGCTCTTACTGTTTCTGTAGCAAAACCATTTTTTCTGCCACAAAAAACAAGATAATAAGGTCAGCGAGAGCATAAAAGCAGGTGTGTGTGAGTGTGTGTGTGTGAGAGAGAAGGAAGGGTAATTATATCTGAAAGAGTGTGTAAGAAAAAAAATTAGTTTATCATAGCACACATTCCTCTGTCTATGGGAGTGTGTGAGAGAACAAGAGAGAGACAGAGAGAGAGAGAGAGAGACAGAGAGAGGGAGAGAGGAAGAGAGGGAGAGAGAAGTAATTATATGTGAAGGTGTGTGTATATACTTGAACTTGCTACATAGTGAGGACCAATTCATTACAAACAGAGTGCAGACATTTTTGGAAAATGAGGACACTTTGGCCCCTCCTTGCCTCTCAAAAGACTGTCTGAGGGTAAAGACTTGGTTTTAAGGTTTAGGTTTGAATTAAGTTTAGGTTAGTTTAGGATTAGTGTCAGGGTAAAGGTTGGGATTAGGCATTTAGTTGTGATGGTTAAGGTTAGGATAAGAGGCAAGGACATGCATCATGTCAATGAGGGTCCTCACAAGGACAGAAGTAGAGATGTGTGTGACAGGAATGTGTTTTTCATTTTGTGTGTGTGTGCATGTGTGCGTGCATGCGTGTATGTTTGTGAGACAGGTAAGGTTTAAACAGAAGTATAAATATGTATGGCTTTGGAGGGAGTTAGCAAACTCAACCTCTGAAGGCTGTTGCTGAAACCTGCCCCCCAAAAAATTGAAAGCACACTCACATGATTTCATATTTACCTCGTCCTTGATGTACATCACATAATTAATGTGAATCAGAAAGTGCATTATCAAAAAAAACAATATAGTAAAAGATATGATATGCCAGCAGAGATAACTTCACTTCACTGACTGTACATGTTACACAGGACTGACACTCACTTTAACACAGGGTTTTCCTGCACAGAGAATTTACAAGGCAGCTGCCTTTGACAAACTTCTTCCCGCATCTAGCTCTCGACAAAACTCTGATGGGTGTCATACTGGAAAAAAAACCATGAATGGATTTCTCTCATTTCTAACTGCGATTGTGGCATTATACTGATGTGGTGGTGCTATCATAATAAGCACAGTGCGCTGGGAGAGACGCTGCCAAAATTGCCAAACAGGAAGAAAATAGCCATCTGTATTGGACTGCAGCAAAGTGGACCAGTGCTCCACAGTGTTTCTACCAGTAACGTCTGTGCCATCACAACAAAATAATCACTAAAGAAAACAAAACTCCCTTTCCTGCCATTCGATGATAGATTTACATCGCCAGTTGGAGTTTATAGTCATTGCAAATGGCAGTTGGACTCTGAATTTGTGAAAGCTGCTCCATGCAACTTGTATGGGTCAGCTCCATTTCAGTGTGCCGGTGCACTTAATACTTAACAGCGAGGGCCAGCAAAGCAGTTTAGATGGAATGTAATCTGTCAGCCAGCGGCAGCGACCACAAAATCATCAGCTGACAAAACAGCTTTGGTGTACAGGTCATAGGCCATGGTAGCTGTCCTAGTAGACAAGGGGGTGGTCTGCACGATATCTCTAGGTTAACTAAACCAGCCACAGTGTGCACTTTACCTGGTAGCGTTGTTTGTCCACTAAAGTCTTTTTTTCCTGTCACAGGGGTCGATATTAACAAATTGATCTCCAGTGTAAAAATTAAGTGCGCACTGTATCACTGGGAGTGTCCAGCTCAGCTGCAAGTCTGTCATAACACCAAGATTTGAACAAGATTGAGGAGAAACATCTGACATACTGGACACTACGGAAATGAACTTTGAGGCTGACGATGTCATGAACAACATTAACATTACTCACGTTAAATATGTCAGTAACGCTGCATGCAAGAGAGACTTACTATTTTTAGCCCAGAAGTTCACAGAGGCCATTGTGCTTAAGGGGCTCTGTGTTATGTTATTCCTTTCAGAAGCTTTTGGTCCAGGATTAAACTGCAGTGCCTTTTTGGTGACTCAGTAAAATAAGTCCATAACGATAAATTCAACACTGTCTTCTGTGTTTAGTTATCAGTTTGTGAAATTATAAATGAGAGTTTCATTTTTTTTTGTAACTTTGGGTAAAAAGCTGTGCATTTCAGTGTTACCAACAGTCCAATTACATTGGAGAAGGGGCAGGACAAATTCCAAAAAGACTGTCAGTCACGTAGGACATACAGAACATTAACAAATGCCAACCACTGCCTGACCAATGAGAATTTGGTTGGAAAAGAGCATATGGACTAATCAATTGATCGACTGACCAGAAAATGACAGCCCTAGTACATTCAAACACACATCTGTAAATCAGGATATTGGTTCATTACAATACATGAGAACATGACTGACACATATACTGATAAAAGCTAGTGATTTAAAATAGAATGTAAATTAATTAAAATACATTATATAAAAAGGATAGATTGTCTTATATAAGTGTCTTGTAAAAGTGTAAAAGGGGATTACTTAAAATACAATAATTTTTTAAAATTGCTTTTAAAGGCTTCAAAAACACAAAGAGATCTACATTTGCATAAATACTATTTTGCCCACATAATCAAATTATTTAACAGGATATTCAGTGTCTTTAAGTATTTGTGGTCATATTCTCAATCTCAAACAATGTTTAACTAGGTCATGTGATCTGCTACTTTAGCACAGTACATATATTACTGGGATTATAACAGAAAATTGCAGATGAACAATTCATATCCAGAAATTCGCATTATAGATACCACTGACCTTGTAACAATTAGGCCGGAATGTATTGATAATTATTGTTTATTTTCAGTTATTCAATTAAAAATCAATTTTTCGAACTCAACTTAATTTTGAGCCAAGAAAATCCCTTTAAAACACTCACAATGTACACTTGATTAAAAAATCATGAAATAAATACACATCTTAATTCCAAACTTTATAATGGCTAATACAGAAAGTAAATTACAAAATGTCAGAGTAACCAATGCAGCATTTCATTTCCTCGATGTCTATTTCAATTCAGTTCTAATCTGTTTAACTGTCAGTGGAGGAAGAAAACACAGCAAAGTAACACACACACACACACACTCACACACACAAAATGCAGTCGACATGAGATGTTCTGACACATCGGGAGGAAAACCCCCTTATACATCTGGAAACACACGTTAGTGTGCGTGCCCACACTTACACACACACACACACACACACACACACACACACACACACACACACACACACACACACACACACACTACATTATTATTATTCTTTCATGATTCCCAACCTCCTAGTGTGTGTGTGTGTGTGTGCATATGCTTTTTTAACTCTGACCCACATATTAGAAGACCCCAGAGGAAGGTGGGGGATGGGGAATGTGCAGGCGTCATATTTTATAAATGCAGGTAGCTGGATTTTCGGCATTCAACCAAAAATAATACAGTTGAGTACACAGAGAGAAAAAGAGAGAGAGAGAGAGAGAGAGAGAGAGAGAGAGATGTGATAAAAAATTACACTTGTAACTGAGTTGTGGGATAACTGCAACTGCAATAAAAATGAAAACAAGCTACAGTGTGTTTGTTTGTGTTGGCCTAGCAGCAAACTTAACCAGCACACCTGCCTGTGCAGCCCATTCCAGAATCATATGATTCAAACTAAGCAGTTTCTCACCCTAAATCTACCTATGTCTAAATCCCAAAACACCAAGCTTAACCAATCTGATACAACAAAATATAGGTGTGTTAAGTCCAGCTCAAGGCAGTGTTATTACTCACAACTCTTTAATAGGCAGCAGAAATTAATGCAGCCTGATACAACAGTCCTGCAGTAAACCCTACCGTCACTAAAGGTCTAATGTTCAAGTTGTGTTGATTTAATCTCATGATCGTTTAGGAAGATGGAGTTTGTCGTGTTCTGGTAGAGTTTTGGCCAAAATACACAGGGCAGGGATGTGACACATCACGTGGGCGGGGCAGAGCAGGGTTTTATCTGCTACACAGACTGTCTTAGTAGAATGTGGTTGCTGTGTGCATATTAAGTTTTACCAAGTAACAAAGCAGTTGGTAATGCAGGGTTTGGAAGCATAGACTTAATACTTCTAAATCATCCAACTGGTTTGTTTTTAGCACAGGATCATAGAGGCATTTATTTTAATGTGAACTGCAAAAACACCCACAAGGTTGCTCTGCTGTGTTGCATTGCCTCTAGTGCAAGGCATTTATTTTAATCAGTTTTAAACAGACTGTACTCATATTTGCATGTGTCTATATAGTTTTTACCTGTTGTAGTCATGTGTAGAAAACATAAGAGATGATAGATGATGAGACATAAAAAAAGAGATGAGATCTGAGTAGCAGCTTCAAAGCTGATTTATGGTTGTATGTATGCTTATGCTGTAGCCTACACAAGTGGCCTAAGCCATTATGGGCATTCATACTTGTGTGGTGCTGTGTTTGCGTCCCTCTGCAATTGCATGCACACTAGATGGCAGTGGGTTTTTCTATGCCACTGTGTTGAGTTTCTGTGATTGAAGTTAAGTTTTATGATTAAACTAACACACTTAAAACACACACAGTCTAAAATGTGGCTTAAAAGCAACAATATTAAATACAAGTACAAAATTCAGCTCCATTATAACTCACAAGGTTCACTAACAAAAGTATTTGCTTATACTGGACACATTTTCCACAGATATGTAACACACTATGTTATTGGCATGCCTATGACATGTTACATTGCATAAATTAACCTAGCACACTTATTTTGTACTCACATATAGCCAGGAACAACGGCAACATTTAACAAAGGTAATGTTACAAAATTTGTCCCTCTTATAACTCACCAGCATTACCAACAAAACTATTGTCTTACATTAGACAAGTTTTCCAACATACAACATGCTAACACTATTAGCATAAGCCTATGACATTTTGTTTTGTACAAATTTGCCTAGCAGATTGAATTGTCTTTGCATTTCAGTTTCTTATCTGTGGAATAAAAGTAAATAAACCCTCTTTTCCATTGAGGGAAATGCTTTTCAGTTTACAAAAATAAACAGGAGGTCTATGTCGCCACAACATGTAGATACATTCCAGGGGAAGTGCACGTCAGGCTATGGCAAGAATACACATCTACCCAGAGCCTACTCAGAGGACAGCGTAATAAAATAAGGTATAAAAATAAATCCCGCTTTAGTGCCGGGTCCATGCCCCATGTATTTCGGGCGTAAGATGGTTATCTCACAAGCAGGCCCAAACGGAATCTGAAGATTTTTATAACTGTTTACAGTGGTGATCCAAATGAAAAACTGCGCAATTCTACGAAATGGTTTTTTGTTTGTTTGGTTTTTTTGCTTGTAATGTAATAGACAATATTCATGTATGATAACATAAGCTCACACAATACATTAAAACCTAAAGCAATCTAAAAGAACTACTTAGTAGAAAGTTTTAATCTGAAATTTTATTTCATCATATACCTAAAGAAAAAAATGTAAACATTTGTTGGAGAATTAGATTAGCAAAATGTGGGACACATGGCCATTAAAATGGAAAGTTCAATATGGAGCAGAGAGAACAAAAATTAATTTGCCAGTCTATCAACAATCTATTTACAGTAAGTCTTATTTTTGACATTTCTTCTCACTACACCACTAACTTTGATTTGAAATTTAATGCTAACTGAATAAAACACAAAACTGTCACACACAAGCAAAAGGAGGTGGAAGAGAGTTCTGCAGGTGTCGATTCCTTATGGGCCTGCTCATAAGAAGTGTTTTTGCTTGTGCTGGGCGGCCTGTTGATTGTAAACTGTAAAAAGAGATTTGTAGTAGTGTACTCAGTATACAGTAGAGAAATGTGTGCAATTAATTGTAACATGTAATTTGTCATGTAAAGTGTCTTTTAGTGTGTTGACAGCAGCATCCAGTGCAATGACACCGTGGCCTCTCCACAGCTGTCTACCTACTTCTTTACACAGCGTGTGGAAATACATTTTTGAAAAGAGAAGACTGAAGTTAGTTGCCTTTGGCCTACTTCTCCATCCTCTTTTCTAATCCCCTTTCTTCATCCTTTCCTTTCATCGCTCTCTCTCTCTTCCCCCGCTCTCTCTCTCTCTCTTTCCATCTTCCACTCCATTCATCCGTGCAGCGCTGGCATGTCGTTACATGAACACAACCGTGGACTATGTGTGTGTGTGTGTGTAAGAGAGAGAGAGCGAGAGAGAGAGAGAGAGAGAGAGAGAGAGAGAGAGATGAAATGGGCATGTTCAGCAAATGACACAGCACCTCAGAACACGGCATACACACTCATTCAGTCATATCAGTGACACATACACGCATGTGGGATTTAGACGAATAAATCTCTAATTAAATATAAAATTGCTGCATGCCATTTCAGATTTCTCTGCACAAAACCGTCATGTATATATTTAATTCTATACACAAAAACAAGCAATGTTATAAAGATAAAATACCAATCTAAACTGACCAATATCCTCTAGCAAGATTTTAAAATGGTGTACCCTAATTTTAATTGAAATTTAAATCTTAATGCAAGTGGAACTAGCAATTTGCCAAAATTACGGCAAGGCAACAAAATGTTGCATATTCCATAAAGTCTCTTTTTCTGAACAAAGATCTGCCGTAACATTTGCTTAATCTGCTGATTAAACAAACAGTACAGTGTTCAGTGTTACAGTAAGTGGGCATTAGCACATTAATATTTTCACCTTCGCCCTGAATTCCAAATAATAAAATGTAATATGTATTAGCTGTGATAATACTGTAGCCTGATTTGTCTGAGATCGAGCTGCTGAAAGAATGTAGCGTAAAGTATCAAAGCATGTTAATTATCTTTGAGTAATGGCAGTCCTGTGGTTGCTGTGTGCAGCACATTTTTAACGTGACATGAATACTTTTCCAACAGAGCCAACCACTGTTGTTTTTTAGCAAAAATTACAGAGCCCAGTGACACAGAGGGATAAGTCATATTAGGATTTAATTAGAGAGAAAATACTTTCTTACAGGATCAATCCATTGTTGTTTTAGATCTTTTCATAGGTTTGATGACACAAAAACAAAATTCCAATAGTCTTTTAACATATTAGTAACATTTATGATGTCACAGTCAACATGTTTAATGTTTCTCTTTCACCATTGATAGAACAAGTCAGTAATGCGTGATGCTGAACTTAAATTATACTAACTTGAATTGACTGAATTCTATTTGTTTGAGAAGACATATCCATTGACCCATTAAAACCTGAGTTAGTTGGCTTGAAAAATTAGCAAACAAATTTAAATTTGTAAATGGAAAAGGCAAAAACAAAAGTAAAAAAAAAGAAATAACTTGGAAAAAAGGTGCTTAAAAATATTAATAATTCTGTGACATATTTTTCAATTGTGATAATTAAAAGTATAGTTTTCTGGACATTTTTCCATATAGCTTCTTTTTTAAAATAATTTTCTAAGTTAACTAATTTTGTGGAATCTGCGGGGCCTTTCTTGCCAGGTTGCTTGCCGTTTGCCCTGTGTTTTAGTATTAAACCACACAAAGCAAACAGATCCTGTTTGTTAACAAAGACAATACCAAGGGAGGATCCAAGGTAACTAATGCATTCAATAGTTGCAAATGTGGCTTTTAAATGCAGTAAAATAGCTGATTCATCTGTCATATAGCCTAGGCCAAATGTCAATCCTTATGCCAAATAAATTTAATCAAATTTATTGTAAAAAAAATTGAGTTCATAAGTCAGTTAATTTGAAAATAAGAAAAAAAAAATTTTAACTGACGTAGCCCCCAGACAAAGCAGGTTGAGTATCCCTGCTCTACACTGCGTTGTCTCCTCACTCCACTAAAGAATGGAACTAACAGTACGACAGATAAATGGTATTCAGCTTGAGAGAAGGAATCCTAAAAAGAGAACGGTGTTCACAGCTTCTTTCTAGTTTTGCTGCAAATTGTAACAGACACTATCTTCCTGTCTCTTACCCAGCACTCTGGCTCTGTCTCTCTACAGGTCTGATGATAGTACTTTTAATCTGCTCTTTGAACAAGAGCTGTCTCTCAACAAGGGCTCACTTCCCCCTACAACAACACGCAGCTCTGTGAAAAGCATACACAGCCCACTTGCAGTGAAGAGACTGGCTGAAAAGCCACTTGTTCCATGACCGGCTGGCTGTGTTGAATAGCTTAAGGAGGAAAAAGAAAAAAGAAAAACATGATGAAAAAGCCCTTCAGTTCGAGAATGGTACATCAAAATATTATGAAAACACAGAGAGAATATAAAAAAATAGACAGCAGCATACAGACTGCTGAGTAGAGCTATGTACTCGTGGATCAATGAAAGGAAAGAAGAGAGATAAAAAGAAGCAAAGGTCCCTGGTTGAACCTGAACCGGGGATGCCCCAGCCACATGGGCAAGACACGGAAAAGATAAGAAGAGGGGACCCTGCTGCTACATCACTGCATATCATTACATGGCAACTGCTGGTTTTTCCACATACAAAACTATGTAATGCACAGCAGTGTTTCTGCCGCCATGAATGGAATGTTTGGGAGCACTATTGGAGGAGTAAGTGAGCGATGCAGTGGATGGATCTACATGTGTGACAAATTTAAGCACTATCTTGCAGGTATATAGACAAACTGACTAATATGGTCATCCTTACTACAGTAGCTACAGTGTTATCAGAGTCTGTCCAATCAGGGTCAGTCAAAGATGAGAGTCCTGCTAACCAATCCAACGGAACTTCTCAGAGGGAATGTATATCTTTGCAATGGAAATTAGTGCCAGGCTGAAAGACTGTTTCGTGAGCAAAATCATAATGTACCAATGCAGGCATGTTTTAGCAGGCAAAGCACACATTTTAAGATGGGTTTCTCACCTAAACAGTTGATTGAGAAATTAAAAAAAAAAAAAAGTGAAATATATCTTAATATGCTAAATATGGCTGCATATTTTAAGAAATGACTCGAAGTAACAGAAGGTGGAAGCAGATGGTAATTATATAGCTTTCTAGGACTGTTGCGATAATTGTAATGTCGCCTAACCACACTACTTAAAAGTCAACCACAGGGGATGGCGAGCAACTGCCACCACCCCTCTACTCATGGTTTTTGGGAGTGCCATGTATTTACACAATTCTACAAATGTCAGCAGCAATACGAGACACTGAGCATCTATTCTATGCTAAGCGCTGCATGGTTTTTTTTGGTCGCCATGAGTTGAAAAATATATCACTTAAGTTGAAATGCTGCAGCCGCTCATTGCCCTCACTTTTCACCCAGCCGTCTAATCAGTGTTGGAGTGGTGGGACGAATACCACAAAGACCAACCGCCACAGTGGAGGAACAATTTATATTGAACCCACACAGAGCAGTGGGTCCATCCTGTCTCCCTATGTGCCTCAACCTTCTCTTCATCCAGAGCAAAAACTCTACCTTGTGCTGACAGGTTCACTTCCACAGATAGTTTGTATCATAGCAACCAGACATAACCAAAGTGTCTCAGCTGGAAAAAAAGAAAAGAACGCTGCACCCCTCATTGCTCCTTCTTGCCTGTCTGTGCTCTGCATTTAAGAGTAAACAAGTATTTCCGGTGTACTGCCGTGTAGTGTGTGCAGTTTGTCATCTTCATCATTTAAAAAGCAACAATATATCCACTAAAGCTTATAAAGCACTGAAATTAGGATACATAAAGTAATTTGCAAAAACAACAAAAAATGGCTGTAATACTGCATACTGCGCTGTTGAACCACCCTTAATTACTCCAGGGGAAATGCTTTCACTGTGACAGCCCAATCGTTTAAAATGTAAAACCGGTCTATTGAAGGGTTACTTTGTTATTTTTTAACATGGGTGCTATTTTCCCACGTTTGTGTCTGAGTGACTAATGGGAACAACATTTTTTGAAGTGGGTCCAGTTTTGATCGAGAGGGCAGCAGTCGGCAGCAGTGAAACAGGTTGCAATGTAATCGCCTGGGGCAAAGGTGCACCCTCAATTTATGTCCACTTAAAGTGTTTGTTTTTGCCATGGACAGGCTCAGATTATTATTTTAAGTGTGTGACAACATTATGGAAAGGATTCTGACAGATATAGGCCTTTGTGTTAAAGAGGATCCTTTTTGATTGGCCCTGAATTTGCCATCGCCAAACCCACCGGACTCCATTTAAATAAGCAGTAAGTTTAGCATGAATAGAGACACATTTTCACATCTTACTGGGTGAATTAAGGGTTTAATTAAACCAAACCAGAGTAAGTGACTGTTGGGACAACGGAAAGATGAACCAAGATGGCTTTTATGAGATTTATTTTGTTTTTGTGGACTTTGAATGAAGTGTGTTTTACAATGATAAATTTACAGTATTTTTAAATAGAGTTTGGTGGGTTTGGCATTGGTGATTTTGAGGCATGTGTCTGATTAAACAAATCTTACTCTTTTAATAAAAATGTCTGTCTCTGTAAGGATCCTTTCTTTAATGTTGTCAGACATTTATAATACCAATCTGAGCCCATCAGTGGCAAAACCAAACCCTTTTAGTGGATGTACATTGATGGTACACAGTCCCCCAAGTGATAACACTGCAGCCTGTTTCGCTGCTGTCAGCTGTAGCACTCTCACTTAATACTGGATCAATTTCATTAGTAATATGGACACGAAAACATGAGAAAATAGGGTTCAGGCTGAAAAATACCAAAGTTACCCTATAATGGTGTAATGGTGTATACACTAACAAACCAAATTGCAATTAAATTAGCACAAAGTAACTATCCCACAGTGAAACTTTAGCCTTGTGGGTCCCTCGGAGTCTGAAATTGAAAAGAAAGAAGAAAAAAAAAGGGGCAGTGCAGTGCGCCTCGCGTTTTTACAACCTCCAAAATGCTTTCTGTTTGATCGGGGACTAAGGACTCCTGTCTCACTTTCTGGTTTCCAAAAAGACAGGAATTCGTTTAAGTACTGGTAAGCTTAACATTGCTATCGGATGTATCTCAACCATTACAGGTCAACTCTGTAGCCCTTCAAAATCCAAACCAAAAAAGATTTATAGTTTTAAAATGAGTATTTTGATTAGCATTCAGAGAACCCTTAGCCAAACTGAGAAAAAATGTCTAATCATTGGGACTGCAGTAAAATTAATACACATAAACCTTTTTTTTCCAACAAAGGACGTCAACTCTGTCAAAACTTACCTATGATATTCATTATGTATGCTATTCAAGAAAAAGTATACCACTGGGAGGTTGGCCCAATAGAAGGTTTAATATTCAAGACTGATACTTTAAAATATATTTCTCCAGCCTCAGTGAAGAGTAGACATTTTAAAATTTAATAATAAAAAAAAAAACTCAAAATGCAAGGCTTTGTCCTAATTCTCAAGAATGAGTGTAATACTGGAGCCAGTCGTAATAAAATGGCAATTGTTTATGTTTATTTATAATTCTGATTATGATTACATGCGCTAATAATTAATTTGGATGGCAGTACTGGTTGCCTGTTACAGAGATGTGTTCCCCCCCTAATATATATTATAATTACTGCCTTGAGTTTTTCTCATGCATGTTTTGGTCTTTTCTCTGCTGTTGGCTGAGAGCATATACCCAGAATTGATTTTCTCCAACAACACTGATACACACACACATGAGCAGGGGACCATGATGTGTACATGATTAAAGATTGACTGCATCGACTGTGTGTACATAATGAGTCCACTCTTTCACAAGCTTCTGCGAGGGACTATTGGGCTCTTTAGAAAGAACAAAAAACATGAAATGTATGTGTTGAAATAAATTGAGAAATCATCGAGGGATGAATCCAAATGTACATCAAAAAATAATTAAAATGCGGCGCTGTCTGAAAATATATCCACACACACACATGCATATACAGAATCCCCAAAGGCCTTCAGATGTATTCAAAATGTCTTACATGGCTCGACTATATATAGCTTCAGAGACCCAGATTCCCTATGTAGGCGAGGAACGAACACACACACACACACACACACACACACACACACACACACACACACACACACACACACACACAATGCTCTGGCATAACATCCCAACACATTAGCACAATCTGGAATACTCGAACATTGCAATCTGAAAACAAAAGCTCTCTCTCTCACCCACACACACACACTCTCACAGCGTGTAGCGAGGGATGAAAGAGCTGGATAAAGGAATGAGACTAATGGAGGAAAGTTGCTTAATGACAAATTGTCAGATTGCAGAAGCCATTTTCTCAGCTCGTCATTTAGCTCTTTCATCCCGGAGCGCCGTTAAAATATTCCTCTGCTTCAGGCTTTTGCTCGGTCACACTTTCATTTCTTCTTACTCGCTCCCTCGCATTTTCTTCCCCTCTCTCTCGACGTTCTAGACGCGACGGCAGAAGGCCCACAATGCCGATGTGCCCGAAAACTGGGTCATAAAAACACACGCCATGCTCACCAACTCCATATATTCTGTCTGCAAACACTAATAAATAGAAAGTTTAATTCATTGCAAGGTGGAAGCAAATGTGATGGTTACAGCAGCTAATAAAATGTATTTCACTTCACTGTTTTAATATGAGGAAGCTTGTGTTATTGCAATTTCCATTATCATCATTTATTTATGGTGTTGGCATTTGTACAGGTGTGAGAGGGAAATGACATTTAAAATGTTGAGCATGAGCATTAACATCCTTAATGGCACTACAACTTTACTCTGCACATAGTACAGAGTGGAATTCAACATTAGTTAAGACCCATTAAGAATAAAATAGAAAGAAATTTAGGACTAATTTTAAATGTGAAATGTCTGAGAACCATGTTTGCTTTGATTTTAATTCACTACATAGAATGTAAAACACACATGCCTAAAAATTTTCTTCAAGACGGGTTTTCTTGCACAATAAGGCAACATACAATGCAATTTAACTATAGAATACACAAATGTGTATTGTCCCAAGAAAGTATCATAAGCTTAAAAAAAGAGAAAAGAAAGAAACATAGCCTACTGATTCTAAAAATGGCCCAAGAATGTCAGTATGGTGAACAATAACAAATTATTGACACAGTTTCTTCTTGTACATGTTTTCCATTTTCTGTCTGTGATCAAGTCATCACATACAGTATAACCTATTAAAGCACAGCAGTTTATAAAATAGGTTAAAAAAAATATGAGTGGTTGACAAAGATAGGTGCCACATGCGCATTTAAAGGCCCAGTGTGTTGGATTTAGGGCAAAATATTGCAGAAATGTAATATAATAAGTATATTTTTTGTGTGTATTTCACCTGAAAATAAGAAATATTGCATTTTTGCTACCTTAGAAAGAGCTGTTTATATCTACTAAGGGAGTGGGTCTTTGTTTTTGGAGATAGCCATGTTGCACTGCCATGTTTCTACAGTAGCCCAGGACTAAACACTGGCTCTGGATGGGGCCATTTGCATGTTTGCAATGTCCACAGTTGCTTGCCACCCTGCTGCGATGAGAGAAAAACATGTATTTACTTTTTATTGTGAAACTGCTCTATTCGGTATTTTTACTGGTTTAAATCCCCATGTCTGTTTGCTTTAAAGACGAAGAGACCTCTGCGGGTAATTCTGCTCCGAGTAAAAACCTCCTGAATGTCTGGATCAGAAATAAGGTGAGCACACATAAAGTTATCGGAGTAAAAAGGTGAGCACACATTAGCAAGTGCTGGGCTAGCAACACGTCGACGCAGACGAGCTGCACAGCGTTGGAGAAACACTGATTTGTAATGTTAAACTGCTTTATTCATTGTTTTTGTTTTGTTTTTTAAGTTTAAATCTTACACACTGTTCCTTTAAAGAGGTTACTTCCCCAAACAAAAGAGGTAGGTAGGTAAATCATGCCTTCATGTGTGCTGATTGAGATAACATTAAATAGAAAAAATTAAATAACATAACAGGAGAATAAATATTTAAAAGCAATTAAGAATGTCTCACCGCATTATTTTCCATTTTATTACTTTTTATTTATTGTCACCTGCTGTCTGGATTTGTGCTTTCCTTTACATATATAGACATTTCTACCATAAGTGATGCATTAAAATTCACCAGAATGCAGGAAATGAACTATTACTATTACAACTACTTTTGTTTAACCTTTAACAAACTGAGCTGCATGAAAAGAGTGTGATGTTAATCACGTGGCATGATATTCATACAGGATCACAGGTAAAACAGTTTGGTTATTGCACCCCAAACTATGGAGGTAACAACTGCTCTGCCTGACATTAAAACTTATAACAGAATCCAACCAGCGGCTCTCAGACAGTGTCTACTCTAGCTACACTGAACCTCACAGAGCAGGCTCGTCAGTCAGACATCACATGTACCACACAGTCGTAAACTTGTGTAAGAGCAAAGAACCACTGCTGCAATGTTGTATAAGAACGCAGCCTCAGCCAGAGGCGAGTGTGTAGCCACATTCAGAAAGCGACCCATACTGCTTCTTCCACGAAAGCACTCACTTTCTGCCGTTATATTCACTGGCTACCTTCTCAGTTCGAGATTATTTACTTACTATGTTTTCCTTTCTTGCATAAATATATTCACAGGGCATTTGAATACATGGGAATACATATTGTATAGATCATACTGTAAATACTCATACTTTTCTTACTCCATCTCTTAAACATTTCCCCATCAAGGGGAAAGACATTATAAGAAGCCTAATCCGCACTCAGACCGGTCTCTCTGCATTACACACAGAGAAATAGGAAGGAATAGAGTAATAATGGAAGTGACATAAACTATTCAAATTATGGCTTGAGACTATCATAACTGCTTTTGTGCATTTGTGTGTTTCCTGCTAAATGTTTTACATTACATTATCACCCCTTTAAACCTTAGATTATTTTGTCTTAATAAATTATGTATTACTGTATGTTATTGTTAAACAGTGGAAGCCATAATTAAATCTGATCATCAAAACAGCCTTCTGCAACATCGCTTCCCACCCACACCAGAGTTATTATACTTTGTATTTTTACATTAGTTTATTTAATTTTTATGACATTTTAAACATTTGTTTTAAATTCAACTTCAATTCGTTTCCAGAGTAGGTATGCTCATGTCAGTTTAGTTTTTTTTATTATCATTTTCTTTGTTTTAGTTTGGTTTTTGTTAGTGTCAGCAGGGATGTTGTAGTGGGGGTAAAAGTGGGATTGATTACTCAGGGCACCTTAAAAAGCCTGGAATGAGAAGTTTGTTTTGTTTGCTTTTGTTTTTATTTCTAATAATAAGTGCATGAATAAGTTACATTTTGCTAAATAAATCAGTTGAATGACCAAACTTTATAAAAATATGTTAGAGGTTCTCTGAGGCCTCTCTCAACCCTTATAGGCAAAACAATGGTTTAGTCCATCCCTGCACTTATATTTCTCTCTAAATGCAGCCAGAGCTGAGTGACTGCTTACGTTGCTTTAGCACCAACATAGACTGTCAACCGTCATGTCTTTCCCACAGAGACTGCTTATGCATAGGGCATTTTAATTATCGTTTTTTTGTTTGTTTGTTTGTTTGTACAACCCTTATGCTAACATAAGGGTTGTTTGTCACGGGCAAAACTTGAGAAGTTGGGAATAGCTATGACAATATAAGCACATGTTGCCCAGGCAATTGACTTACAGTCATGTAAACATCCCAGTTCCAATGCACCAATGCCTCACACTTGTTGTGTCGACAAATTTAACGAAATTGACAAAGACTAAAACTAAAGCTATTTCCTGTAGGCTATATTTTCATTTTGTTTTAGTCATTTTTGTAGGGTTGGTCTTAGGTAGGGTTAGGCTTGTGGTTAGACAAAGTCTAGTTTATATTATTATGTCAGTTTAATTGTAGTTAACTATAATAACCTTGAAGCACTGTCAACTGTTCTCTCTACTGCAGAAACTCTTATTCATGCTTTGATTACAATCAGGTTTGATTCCATATTACTAAAGGGTTTTTTGAGGAGTTTTTTCTGATCCACTGTGAGGGTCCAAAGGACAGAGAGATGTCATATGCTGTAAAGCAAATTGTGATTTGTGATATTGGGCTTTATAAATAAAATTGAATAGAGCAATGAAATCCTCGTCACTGCCTACAAGGCCCTTGATAATTTAGCTTCTCTCTACAGTGCACACCTCACTGATCTCCCCCACTAATCCACATCTATCCTAAGTTCCGGGACGGCAGGCTCTTAAACATACCCAGGACCTAGTGCCAAACCTGGGCCTTTCCAGCTGCTGCTCCCTCTCTCTGGAAATCTCTACTGTCCCACATTCAAAAGCAAAATACTCCAAGTACACTTTGTTTTGTTTTCTTCTGTCAATAAATTTTGTAAGGCACGTTTGATCATTTTTAAATTATAATATTTATTATTATCATTATTGTTTTGTTGTTGTTGTTGTTACATTTTATATTATTTTTCCCATTAGCTGAAACCCAAAATCTCTCTAAACTGAACTCTCTGAAGAGAAGGTAACATGCACAACATCTGTGTAATTAATATTTCTTAGGACTTTATATTTTTCCTCAGAATGTGGCTTGTATTTGACTAATTTAGACGTAATAATTAACATATTTGTTTGTCTCACTGCAGTACATCCAATAACTGCCCGAACAAATAAAGTGATCATCTGATTAGCTGATGTGAAATTTCTATTTAACATATTGTGATACTGGCCTGGCTGCCCCCCTGCGCGGGCTCTGCAGATGCAAACCAGCTCATTTTTGTCCAGGTGTTTTTATGTAACAGGACAGAGTCCCTGCTAACAGAGACCATATGGAACCCACAGTGATGGATGTGTAACAGTGTAGCGCCATCTACTGGGACACATCCCAGCTGTTGATTGATCTGTGGGTTGTGTAATGATCGAGGAACATGAGGACAGCGTACAGCAGCAGTAGCAGCAGCCTGCAGGGTGTAAACACTGCTCCCGCAAACAAGATCCTGTTTCCATTCAACAGCGTCTTTATGCAGAGAAATGCTGCTTCTGTATTCATTATTCCACACACACACACACACACACACACACACACACACACACACACACACACACACACACACACACACACACACACACACACACACTCAAAATGTGAACACAAACTTGTAGGGGAGACAGTAAATAAAACATGAGGAAAACATTGAGAGAAAAAATGATAAACTTGTGATCATTAATCATCATTCTCCCCAAAACACTAGCGTTCCTTTTAAAAAGCCACTCAGTATAATGCAAGTTCTATACAGTTCAAGTCTGAGCCTTAATAACTCATCATGTGTAAACTACTTCATGCTTATATTAAAAAAGTGCAACATTTTGCTCGTTATATGGATAAAAAATTCAGAAGAGCATAGACTGTATGCAAGTTTGTGTTTGCTGATATTAAAATCAAATCGTCCAACCCTGTAACGCCATTTGTATCATATTTGATACACAAGTTTCTGAGATTTCTAAATCATCAACAAAATCAATAATTACCTGACAAACTTATTGTACACATTGTGCTACATGTTAATTGCCCTCTAGACAATTATCAGTAAGCACAGGAAGTAGAGGTTTCTTATTCAAGTCAAGATAGCCTGTGTCTAAGTGTATGTTGCAACTCACATGGCTTACAATGAAAATCATTTTGCTATTTTTTCACTGTAAAATTACAAAAACTTGTGTTTTTATTTATCATAAAGTATAGAAAGTATAAGTAAGTATTTTACATTATCACACACAATCATTTAAATTATATAATGACACCAACTAAATATTAGAATTATGTCTTTTTAAGACACAGAGTGGAAACTGGTGTATTCATATAAAGTTTATATATCCAACTTTTTGTGTGACACTTGCGGTAACACCAAAGAGCCATCCCACAAAATATAAAGTGAAAAGACAAAAGTAAACTGAAATTTGACAGTTTTGTAAAAAAAACTGATGGAAGAGAAGAGAATGGGTACATAGCAATAACTCAGTTATATGCAGATATAGTGAGTAGAGGGGAGTAAAGGATAAGTACTGTAACTACAATAAACTGAATTGTATTCCTTTAAATGCATGTATGAAGCAGACTGTACCACCTGTAAACTGAATATGAAGTCTTATAGTATCATGTTGTATCACATCGCATGGTATTGTATCATATCATGTTTTATCGTACTGTAAATTTATTGTATCATATCATCATATTGTATCTTTAGTTAGAAAAGCTGCAATACTCTAAGTTACTGACTGACAAATGTTCGCATGTGCATTGTTGTGATATTTGATCTTTGATACTGTTGATATACATGTATATTATTGGTAAGATACAATACAAAAAAGGTTAAATAAGCAGCTAAATAAATTAATAGATATGTATTTACACACAATATATATGTGTGTGTGTGTGTGTGTGTGTGTGTGTGTGTGAAGTGTTTATATATGTGCTGAAACTTCCCATTTTCATTCTATAAAAAAAGATAAATGCATTTCTTTAAAAGCTTTTTTTTTGAGTGTATCACACTTGATACACACAAAAAAAGTGAGACTTGCAAATGTTTCAGTAAACATCATCATCTGAAATAAAAATAATAATAATGATTTAAACATTAAAATGTTCCTTTTTTTGCACATTACTTTTCTGCCAAAATTAGAGTATAATAAAAACCACCACCACTGACAAACCATTTTCTGTGCACTCAGCATCACACTGCCATACCTGAATGCAAAATTGACCTCGCATTTTTTTCATTTCAAATTGAAGAGTCATTGTGCATCTAAACTTGAAATGAAATTGCAAAGTGACTTCTGTATTTATATTGGAAATAGTTCTTGGTTTTAGTTCATTTTTGATTCTTTGGAGAAATAAGTCAAAGTCCAGTGATTATCAAATCTGCCTTATCATAAAGAAATGATTATTTCAGTTTCTTCAGAGACACGCTAACATCAGAATTCATTTCGAATATACAGGGTTAAATCCAGTTCGTTCCACTGGACACTAAACTACGGACACTCAGTGTCACTCAGTAGTTGACAACAACTAAATCAAAGTAATGTATGTTTTTTTTCCATGCTGTTTGTCTACAATATAAACACTGCAGTAAAACAAGCCGACATGAACAAGTATGATCAGATTAGAAAAACAAAATTACTAATTAAAGGTTTCCACACATAAATATATATATGTATATAATGTAAGTATGTTTTCAATAATATAATGGGGAGCTCCAGTAGCTGGTAGAGGGTGCTCCCCATGTACTAAGGTGGTATTCTTACCACAGCAGCTTGGTTTGATTCCAGCTTGGGGCCTTTGCTGCATGTTGTCTCCTCTCTCTTCGTCCCTCTTTCCTGTCACTTTCTTCATGTATTATAAGTACTTGCAAAAAGGCCAAAGTAATAATTGTAATAAATTGCTGATTAGTCCTTTAAAAAACTTCACAAAGGTCTGAAAGATAAAATCTTTTATATTGTAGCAGCCTACTGAGAGCATCACTAATCAAAAGAAAAATGTGGGTGCTTTACAAAAAATAAATAAATAAAAGTTCAACCTAGACTTCACACCAACAGAAACTTATCTTATTGTCATTTAATTACAAATAGTTTCTTTTTGTGATTAAAGTCACACTGTCACACTTACGGTCACAACTGACCAAGATACAATAAACTGGGAGTTCTGAACCTAGCAACAATATGATGTGGGAAGAAAAAGTATTTAAAAAAACAACAAACAAAAAGTCATATCTGGCACATACTGTTAACATGGTACTAAATGTTACGCCTTTTCATAGGATGTAAACAAACTAGAGCAGGATGGCCCTGATCCATCCTCTCTCCAACTGTCAACATTTCTGAATCTTTCCTGACTTTCACCTGCTTCATCCTCAAAGAACTGGAGGAGAGCCCCAGTATCAGCTGTACACAGTTCAGCATGATGGCAGGACGAGAAGGACTGATGCCTGTCAAACTGGCACAAACTGACACTACGCATTTCCAGATGCTCCACATCCAAACACTCTTTGTGTTTCTCTTATTTTGCCCTCAAAGTATGAGTACGCACTCATTCTGTTCCACTCCACTTCCCATGTCCAGCAGCAGCAGCAGACAATGGCATGTACACAAGATGAAGATTCATGTAGACAAAATTGCAAGCACACATACACACTCACACACAAACACACACACACTCACTCACCTGCTGTAAATACATGAAGGTGAGGGCGGCACAGGACAGCTGAGGACAGGCGTCCACGTTGGGTAACGCCACACATGTTCCTCCAGGATGCTGCATGTTCCCTCCTCTAGCTGACAACACAAACCCCCGACAATACACAACCCTGCTCTGAGCGGCGAGGTAGAGAGAGCGGTGGGATGAGCAGAGAGAGAGCGAGAGACAGAGAGAGAGAGAGAGAGAGAGAGAGAAAGAGAGAAAGAGAGAGAGAGGGTAAAAAAGAAAGAAAAGAAAGAAAGAGAGAGAATGATTGGTAGAGAGTGAGCAGAGAGATGGAGCTTCAAAGGAAGCAGCAGCCGGTCCCGTACGATGGAGACCCGAGTGTTTTCTGCTCGCAAGAAGGCGGGATGAGCGCGCGCAGAGGGAGAGAGAGAGAGAGAGAGAGAGAGAGAGAGAGAGAGAGAGAGAGAGAGAGAGAGAGAGCGTGCGGTCTGCTGCAGTGTGTGTGACTCAGAGTGTGTGTGAGAGAGAATAAGTGTGAGTCTGACTCAGTATGTATGCATGTGTGTGTGTGTGTGTGTGTGTGGAGGCAAGCCAGCAGCCAGTGCGACTGCGATCGCTGGAGCGTGAGGGAGGCAGAAAATTGTCTGTGTGTGTGTGTATATGTGTGTGTACGAGAAAGCGAGGGAGTCCAGTGTGTATGTGCAAGTGTTTTTTTTTTTTTTTTTTTGCACAAAATGCTGATCTCTCTCTCTCTCTCTCTCTCTCTCTCTCTCTCTCCCTCTCTCTCTCTCTCTCTCTCTCTCTCTCTCCTCTTGATGAATTGAAGTTCCCTGACATGTGTTACTGGAGGCGATCAGGATGCTGACTGCAGCCACAATAGAAGCCTCTCTCTCTCTGAAGTGCCATCATTTGCTGGCAAAACTTTTTGAGTCTCATGCAAAATACCAAACTGTTCAAAAAGAAACAGCTCAGCGTGTTTCTACACGATGTATCAATCAGTTACTGTAAAGAAAAAACATACATTTGAAATATAAAAGTATGTGGAAAAAAACATTTGAGGTTAATTGAGCTTGCATTTAGTATTAATGATGAAGTATTACTAAATAAAGGCGTTGATTGAGTCACATGACTTGGACTTGAGTCAGACTTGACTGATGACTTTAGACTCGACCTAGCAAGATTAAAAAAAAGAGACTTGAAGCTCGACTTGGACTTTAAAACCAAAGACTTACAACTTGAGACTTTTGACGTGAAAATACTTGATATTTCCTCCAAACCTAAAGATTAAAGAGTTATTTAAAAAGGGAGCCACAAAGCAATTTATTTCCCAAACGCTATTCATACCCAGGAAATCGATATTTAATTCCCTACATGATCCACTTTGTTTGAACCAATCCAGCAACATCCAATCAAGGTTCAGAACCATGAAAATACATGTTACGTTACTGAGTGCCAGTTAGAGAAAATGATACCAGAGAACATTTTATACAAAAACTATGTGGCTGGTCAACAAAAAGCAGATTGCAGTATACAAAATGTACAGCATTACTTTTATTTAAGAGTGCATTATTACCTGTTTAGGACTCAAACTAAAACTTTAGGACTTGGAACTCGTCCAGCCCACTCTCACTTCCAACTTGTGTGTCGCTTTCTCAATGACTTTGGCATTGGGTACCAATGTGCAGAGGCACCTTTCATGGTGCTTTGCTACGCACCGAGTGACGGCTATTTCTAAGGCTGCAGACCACAGCTTAACACGTCAAACACCCCCGCTGTGTCAGTGGATGACAACGTTAGACACCCTTTGCAGCGGTAAAATACGCATTGAGCAGCAGCTATTGCTGACACTGGCAAAAAAAAATTGTAGTATAAAGAATGAGAAAGTCTGTACAGAGTACGTAGGAGGGGAGGTGGATGGGTCAAACAAACACCTGACTTTCACCTGGGAGCCTACTGTTTGTTTCCCACGTGAAACTTGAAGTCAGTGAAGTTATTTTAAAAATAACGTAGTGTGTTAGTATGTGTAGCATGCTAGACTAGTAATGTATGTCACGTGACATATGTCACGTAAAATATATAAGAACTAGTGCTGCTCTATTAATCTAGTCGTTATGGCAATCGCGATGTCTGCTGTGTTGGGCAACGGCCTGTTCACGTGCTGGAATTTGTCATTTACATGACAACACCTGAACACAACACAGGCTTTGCTCCGTGTTGTGCTGCGCTGCTGTGCAAGAGCCGTGTCTGATTGTGCGTGACAGCAGTCTGTTGATGGTTATTTACACACTGTCCATAACAATAACTATGTCAGGTCAGGTCAGTGCCCCCCTAATATAATGTAGGGGAAACACTGAATCAAGCAAGACGACTCATTATAACATTTATGTATTATACTGTTATCGCAATCGCAAATTGCGATATTGTCCACCCAAATTGCAATGGCACATTTTTATCAAATCGTGCAGCACTAGTAAGAATTGTACTTATTTTAAGCCAAACCATGATATTTTTTTCTAAACCTAACCACGTGCCTTTGTTGCCTAAATATAACAAGGGACTTTAATTGCCTAAAACCTAGGGGGAAAAAAACATAGTGATCATAATAATAAAATGTTTTACTTACATAGTGAGTTCATTGAAAAAGACTATAAGCATGAAATGAGCACGAAGTGTACCTTGGGGACCAGGCCTTAGTCCGACCTCCGATAGGTCTGACTACCCACTAATCCAGGTCTACGGCAAGTTTTATCGTTTTAGTCCCATAATGTCGACCGCCCATTAATCCGACCAATTTAATGCCATTATTCCGACCGTCGGATTTCATACCCAGTAGTCCGACCACAGCACTTCCAACAAAAGCAGTCTGTGCATTTCTCCCTCACTGCGCCAGCACGGACTGTGAGGACAGTTGAGTTTATCTAGGAAATCACATCATCTGCTATATGTGACGTACATGCCCTTATTTGGATAACACATCCTGGTATTCCCCACACAGAAAGCCTATTGACAGCGTTATGCACTCTGGCAGCAGATGTATATTCAGCATTAATCCGTTCTTGCAGCACGTCTACAGAAAGTATTTTGTTAGAGACAAACCATCCATCTGTCTGTCATCTCACCTGTACTAACGTTTGGCCTGACTTGACCAGCGAATTCATCAGCTTGTAATAATTCGCCAACAACAGAAACTGAGGCTTATGTCACATCGCTACGTTTACAGGTCACGGGAGGCACAGGTCCACGATGCCAAGCTGAAACTCCTGATATAACATGAAACTCCCCAAAAACTCTTTTTGCTTTCAAAATGCAGCAATAAATTGTATAAAAACAAAAAGGACTCATATGTTTAGTTTAACTCAACAACTTTAGTGTAATTAAATTAAATCAAACTGAAATTAACACGCGTCTGGCTCGGACATTCACTCAATTAACACAGCGTGTCACGCCAATACATTAAACAAATAACCCCACAAATAATTCCCCTTAATAAAACACAAACCCAATGTCCTTCCTTCCTGTCCAGGGGCCTCATTTATCAAAGAGGGTGTAAAACCGACACTAAAAGTGGACGTACACTGAAATGCTGAAAATGGCGTACACCCAAAAAAAAACCTTTTCAGATCTATCAAACTGTGTGTACGCACTTCTGTGTGCAATTTCCGTTGATAAATCGCACCTGAACCCAGAGAGGTGCACGTGAACATGCCTCATATCCTGCCCTCTGCACTCCATATGGTCAATACAAATTGGCACCTGAATGAAATACCATATAAAGTAGCCATGTGCGCACTGGAACGTGTGGAGTGAAGTGAAGATGGTAGGAGTACAAATGGATGGAAACAGACAAAAAAACAATGTATCAGCTGCTGTGCGTCAGACCCCGGCACCAGCCGTGCACAGGTGCCCAAGGGCAACCGGTTGGGGGTCCTCGTGTACGCGGTGCTGGAAGTGCAGAGGGAGACCCTGAGTGCCCAGAGGGACATGGCAGCTGTGGTCAGTGCAGTTGCGCAGCAGTCAGTCACCATGAAAGCGCATCACACACCATCACCACTGTCCTAGATAATAAACAGATGCAATTGTGAGACTGATCTAACGCAAACAATTAATGATAAGTTTACTGACTTTTTTATACGACTAAAATGCAAGAGGTGTGATTTTGTTTAGTTTTATTTTGACTTGAGTTAAGGGACCGAAATGAAATGAGTAGGCTATGTCGTGTACTTGACCACATCTTGATGACAATTTAATCATCAATTATTGCCATTTGGTTTGATGGTGTGCTGGATTTGGTGTGTGAGGATCATTAGGCAGACAAGTTTGAAGCAGCGAAGGCCAAGTGTGGAAAATAAATTAATATGAGACAATAAATAGGCCTGTTAGAGGAAATGATCTTGCATTGAGATACATTTTGTGGTGAATTTATAAATTTATAAATCCCCGCGCTCTTCCTCTCTCCCTCGCAGATTGCAATTCACTGACTCAGCACCTGCGTCGCCAATTCCTCCTATCTTCAAAAAGGGTGTACACCACGGTACCCCATTGTCAGAGTGGGTGTAAATGTGTGGAACTTTTTCCCGTCAAGTTTTGGTTTGATAATTCACATATTTGGCAGAGAAAAGTGTGTATGCACAAAATGGGGGAAAAAGGTGTAAAAAAAAAAAAAAAAAAAAAAAAAAAATGATAAATGAGGCCCCAGAACGCAAGGCCACGTTTGGTGCTGTGTAAATCAAGGCAAGACAAGATTTTATTCATAACACTCCCACTGTGCATTTACTGCTTGTTTATTAATTCCAGTCACGTTTTATGTGAGATCCTGCTTGTGTGTGCGTGCACCTTGACTATCATATGTGAGGCTATTTCATAACTAAAATGGTGGTGAAAATATTTGACTTTGCTAGATGGCATTTCTCTGAGCCATTCGTTAAAAGGAAATACTTTATTTGCTGTGGAAAGAAGGCAACATAATGCGGAATTATAGGTTAAACAGTCTTTGCTTCCTTTAATTTAACAGTAGTAGACTAATAGTAGCTGCAGCAGCAACAACGTTAGTTGCCAACAACTGTCTTGTTTTGTCTTTATTACAGATATGCAATGTTAGTTATCTATGTACACTGTCTTGGTTCGTCATGTCAGAGGTAGTGAGTTTTGGAGTATAGACATTTGTTTGTTTTTGCATCTTCAGCACCAAGGACAGTAATTAAAGTGATTTTGTTATAACTGCTGCCTGTAAAGCCTGGCTCACACTACAGGATTTTAAAAATCTTAAAAGATTTTGAAATCAGGTTGTATCACACACATAGACACACAATGAGAATCTTCACAGATTATCTTATCTAAAATCTTCATTGCGCACTCACTACAAGATTTGAAAATAATGACCAGCACACACTACAGAATTTCATCAAGATTATCGGACCAGAGAGCGGTGCACCATGTAATGTACGTCATCTCACAAGGAAGCAGAAGTCAACAGTTAATGCCCTGCTGTGCAGCGAAAAAGGCAAGAGGAAGAAACGCTATCTCCGCTGTCCCATAGACATAATAAAGAGTCTATTTTTATTTAGTTTATTATGTCTATGCGCTGTCCAACGCACCCTGCTGCTCTGTTGCTCCTTCGCGGTCGCCATTTCCGTCTCGAGGTAACGTTACGTCTGGCCTCTTAATATTCGTCTGCTTCTTTTACGGCAGTTGGCATCCACTTCCGGCATCATCCCGATAAAAATTAAACATGTTTGATTATTATGGGGTTGGCCTCGACGTGTCTGTGAGCTGATTGTGGAGTTTAAGATTCATCTTTCACCCGCTCACACTAGAAGATAATCTGGGCCGAACATCGGGGCCAATTAAGGTCCGAGACCTGTTTTCTCCGCAGATTGTCGGGAGGGCCGAATCTGGGTCAAATCAGCCCGAGAATCCTGTAGTGTGAGCCAGGCTTATCAGGCTCGGGGACATCTTCAGCACCAAGGACAGTGCTCAAACTACGGTAGTTCTTGTCTGCTTTTGTCATGTGATGAATTCTACTGTTGGCCTCCTTATGGAAAAAATATAATAACATTTGCATTTGTTAGAACTTCTTAAAGTTTATTTGTGTGTAGCTTATGGCAGCCAGTCAGCAGCCTAGCGACTGGCGATGTGCAATGCGCTATACAGCAGGAAAAAAAAAAAAAAATGATGTCACTCATTCATTCAGTTGGCAGCTCCCCTACTTAAAACATCTTCCATTGATGAGATAAACGCAACTGTCCTCACAGTCCACGCATAGAGACATTGCAACTGTTTAGTGGTACCGTTGCTCTGTGCTCTGAAAGGGGAAAGTTGCCTGGTCCTCCCTGAAATGTAACTTTACTGCAGTCGGATTTCTGGGAGGTCGGACTAATGGTATTCAAATACCAGGTCTGACCTTTGGGTAGTCGGACTAATGGGTATTCAAACCATTGGGTGGTCGGACTGACGCCACGCACCCCTGTACCTTTCCTGTGTATGTTGAAGACTGTGAGCATGTTAACAAGCGTGGATTGAGACACTGTCCGTGAATGTCCAAAACTGACACAGAAGGCTACCAGCCACATCATATTTTGATGTCTGGGTCCACTGACAAAGCAGCCATATTAACAAGTCTGGATGAGAACAGGTTGACTCATCAGTCTTGACTTGGGACTTCATTCTGGACTTTCCTGTCTTGACTTTGGAGTGGAACGACTTGAGGCTTACTTATGGCTTGCAAAACAATGACTTGGTCACTTCTCTGCTAAATACATATATTAATTCAAGTGTCATTATACTCACTGAGAACAGCTTTATTTCTTAGCAGAACTGAAAAAAATGCAAGCAGTAATGGCAGTATGTCTAACAGTGAGTAAGTGATTTGGTATCTGCTTGAGCAAACAGGATGAGCTGCTATCAGCTCCGGACCCTGCAGCCTTTATTCAGAGCTATTAAAGCAATGATATGATGTGTGGCACACTGCAGTGATCTAGTACTGCACCTCCTTTAAGTTGGGGGAATCCAAAGAGACAGACCAAAAAAAAAAAAAAGAAGAGGCCAAGACCAAGACATCCTGACTCTGTGTCCCGACTTTGGGTCAAGCACAGAAAGCATTGGATATGACACTCTCCCTGATGCAACTCTTTCACAAGGACCCCACTTCCTTGTAAACACAATGTGATCTCCCAGAAATGGGTGAAATGACCATAACTTTTGAATACTGCATTACAGGGTGGTAGCACATAATGTGTGTGTCTAGGTGGAGAAAAAGATTGTTTTTCGATAAAATAACTACTTTGTTGGGTTGGCTAATAGGCACAAAAACTAATTGGTGAGGTTTAGAAAAAGATAATGAATTTGGATAAAATAACTTTGTCTGTTACAGGGTGGCACAGTTGGGTTTAGGCTGCAAAACTCCTTTGTTAGATTTAGAATAGTATTGTGTTGTACCAAAACTACTTGGTAAGGTTTAGAAAAAGACTTGTTTTATGGTTAATACATTTATACGTAATACGTGTGGGATGGCATAGTTAAGCTTAGGCACCCATTTAACTTGGTGTGGTGTAGAAAAAGACTGTGTTTTCAGATAAAATAAATACTTTTCCTACACTTAGGACAACACAGCTGGGATTAGACACCTAATTAACTTCTTGAGATTTAGAAAATTATTGTTTTCAGATGAAATAACTATGCTTACATACGTATGTATATAACATACATACATATGTAACACTATGTAACTAAATAAAGGATGTAAGCACGTTAAGTTAAAGGAAATCCATGCTGACTTTTAGTTTCAGATGGGACACAAACAGCAGTCTCCTGGATGAAAGTCCTGTGTTTGTTAACCCATGTACGACACCGACCTCCTCCACATGTGGACTTTCTCAGTCTTCATACTACCTATGGCGGCTCGCATTCACCACCACACATTGCATTATGTCATTCAACCAGGGACTCTGTGAATCCACAACATCAAAGGATCCTTATTACATGGTGCCTCCAAATAATTTCAACACAATACATGCCACAAAAGGTCATGGTCATTTCATGTCTCCCTAAGAGACCAGGCTGGGTAAACACCAACATTTTTTAAGCTCATCCACCTTGTAATAATGGCTTTCTATCATCAATTTCTAGTCTCCAGTCACACATATATTCTCAGTCTTATGCCTGATACACACTGCACAATATCAGTCAGATTCTAGCCCGACGTCAGCAACGTACAGTGTCGGCATGGATCGTGAACGACAATGAGTGTCATACATGGTAATCCATCGTTTTATCTTGTGTAGTGTGTCATAGTTAAGAACAACTGACGCCATGTCTGGAACGCCTCACGACGTTCTGACAGAAAGTCTAGCATGTTTGATTTTGTTTTTGTGTTTACGACTGCTCCCGTCACAGCCGTCACTTTGACCAATAGGAACACAGAGTGATCTGCTGCCATGGACAACTGTATAACAACAACACCCCAGGCTTTTTAATATTTCCTCTAGGGATGTTACCACACAGAATAAAAAGGGGGAAATGATGGTGTGAAACAGAAGAGGCACTTTGTCAACCCGCTGAGTTAACGTTACTGTCATTAGCATCAAGCTAGCAAACAATGTTCTCCATAATGGAGACGGACATAAAGTAAGAAAATTAAAAAATAGTGGCGGGGCTTTTACTCACCACAACTGCAGAGGCTCCCAGCTTCATCTTAAACAGACTACATTATAGACGGTTTTATATTTTTATTTTTTATCCGCTCCCGTTTGCCTTGATAAAGTTAATGCATAGCGCTGTCATTTCAAATTCAACACTTCCTGTATGTGTTTTAGATTAAAAGCCCATTATAACATCGTTGAGAGAATCCCTTCATTTTCTAAATAGGCTTTGATTGTAAAAGATTTGCAGGAACTTGTGGAGGACTCAGTGACTTGTATGTTTGCATACAGTAATGTTACTTCAAATGGAGCTCCTGCCATCTGCTGGCACTTTTTACGTTATTACAACAACATGTTGGCTGGCACATGAACAGACTCAGTGACTGAAATAATAGTAAAAGTAATAAAAATAGGACAAGAATAACCTCGACATCGAACATGTCGTGAAAGACGACTGGGCGTGATTGGTGTGGACCGTGGTGTGATGTGTCATGTCTGTCGGTCAAGTCACGGCACGATTTTATGACTCCACAATCGTGTAATATGACATAGTGACTGTCAGAACGGGCAGAAATGTCATGTAGTGTGAACCAGGCATTAACAAAGCGCCTTGGTGGCCACAGAGGACATCATACAACTATCTGCACAGACTGAGTAGGACTGACATTGCACTCCCTAAAATCAGTTGTCATTCCAGCCAGCAAAATTCAATTTACCAACTGAAGTTGGATTCTAACTTTTCAGTTACATTATAGTATGTGCACTTTTTTAATTTGGAAACTATGATTGTCAAATAAAAATACTTAATCTTTCACTCCAAAGTACATCTATTGCAAACTTGCTTCCAGTGAAAGCAGTATTTGCTTTTTATAAAGAGCTGCCGGATGCTGTAAGGATCTTAACATAGTACTTCAAATCTGAGAAATAAGGGTTTCGCTTTTTTTTTTTTAACCTTTATTTTAGGATTTTCAATATAACACAAACACTCTACATCATTTTAACAACTCAGCCACAAATATCTTTACAGGAAGAAAAACAAAAATCAGGACTTCAACATTACTAGTAAAATAAAATGCATATACACAGTGATAGAGGTGAAATTGCTGCTCAATAAGACCATTACAATTCACTGCCTTTGAGATAATCTAGTACAGGGCTCCAAATTCTGACAAATATTTGAATCTTATTCTCATTAATGAACCTTAACCTTTCTAAATACAATACATTCATCAACTCTCTTATCCACGAATCATAACAGCTAGTGCACAGTCTGACTTCCACATAAGTAGAATAAGGCCCTGTCCAAATACCCGCACTTGCGCCCTTGTGCCCCTTAATTGTGCGCTCCCGCTAAGGGGCGCAAGTGCGTAGGGTGTCCCAATTGTCTTCTGTTATTATCAAAGGGTGAAAACCTGCGCCCTTAATGCACCCCTTGCGAAAGTAACACTAACACTGCACTGAACCATTTGCATATTTGTATCGCTGTCGGAATGTACCATTCGTTTATCAAGAGCACTGCACTGTGAGTTGCAGAGTACACTCTCATTTTAGTGTAGAGCATCAGACTGAATTTACAAATGCGCCATGTCAGGTCACTCACTCTCCACGATTGCGATTGTTACTTGAATAAGTAAACACTGACCAATAGGACCAGACTGGCCAACCCGTACGCTCTCACTCAGCGGATAGATGATTTGACAGGACTGCTGAAGGTGGGATGGACAGTTTTGTGGTTGATTACCATGCCAATCTTACAGAGAAGACAGCACTTGAATGGTTTTCTCCACTTTGTTTTGCTACTGAAGCTAACATTAGTTAACGTGCTAAAAAGGTTAGCGCTATTGAGAAGTCCAATATTCCTCCTAATACCTCCCCAATTTCTGATGAGGTTGACGTGTAACATTTTCAGTTGTTTATTGGCAAAAATTGATGTCTGCATTCGTAAATATGTCATCACTGGTGTACTATTACCTCCACCAATAATCTGACTTATTCTCGTAAAAGGAAAATGTAGGATTTCTTTGTACATTGTGCGGGTAAGTCGTCTGTGGGGTTCCATTACGTTTCGCCATCTTGAGAATACATCCACCAGCAAGGGACATACAGCACCGCCTTCTGCGTTTTCGTTGAGAGCCAGGCCAGCGCTGCCTGACTGAGGAGCCGAAGGAGAGGAGCAAGAGGCGCTTCACTACTACCCTGGCACATTTGAAACTAAGTCCCACTCTTTGAGCATAATGCAGGATCATGCATATGCAGCATCATGGGAGACGGAATCCTTGTCGCCAAGAAAGCGCAAAAGGGAATAGAAAAGGCAGCGTGACCGGCGAATTAACAGAACAGAACGAAGGCCCACATCGGGGTAGCCTTTCCCAGGTAGAGAGAGCTGCTGAGGGAGAATGGTAATACAATCACAGGCCGGCGCTGCTGTTGGCTGTTAGCCCGTGTTAGCGGCCAGTCGCTAACAGCCTCATCCCTCTCCTCGCATCACTGCGCCGCCGTTAGCCGGTGTTAGCCGTTAGCCGCGATTAGCTGTTAGCCGCTGTTAGCGCTGGCTTGTGATTGCATTACCTTTCTCCTTCAGCAGCTCTCTCCACCTGGGAAAGGCAACCCCAATGCTGACCCTTGTTTTTTAATTCGCCGGTCACGCTGCCTTTTTGATTCCCTTTTGCACTTTCTTGACGACGAGGATTCCGTCTCCCGTGATGCTGCATAATACATGATCCTGCATTATGCTCAAATAGTGGGACTTTGCTAACAGCTGTTTCAATTTACACCCGCCCCAACAGTCCTACATTGTAAACACAGCCAGCATGGTGAGGAGGGGGTTTGTCAACTCGCGTCGCGTGTGTCTGTGTAGCAGCCTGAATGAATACTCCATGTAGTATCGGATGACATGGTTTCATCAGTGTTATCATAGCTTTTTGGTCCACAGCAGCTACAGTTGTTGCAATACACAGTGAGGCGCTAGAGTGCGCCATCTGTTTGAATGCAATATGTGATTTCAACGTTAGATGGGAAAATTCCTACACACTGTGGCTTTAATACACATAATGTTATTCATCCCATAACAGTAAATACTTTTTCCTTGACCTGATAAGAAGTGTGGGCTGCACATATGAGCATTTTTGATGATCGCCTCCGTCCAGTCCTTTCATGTTAACGCATTTAACCACAATTTTTTTTTTTTTTGTTGACGAGCAGTGGCGGCTGGTATGTGATAAAATTTGACTTTTGAGCCATGACTTCACCCAACTCACTTTTTTGTAATAAGGATTTCTAAGGGGCTGATCGTTATTTAAATAGGACCGGGGTATAGTTGGGAAGTGATTATGATTTTATTTTTTCCTTAAACCCCCCCAAGCGTCCAAAAAAAAAGTTTTGGCCCCCCTGAAGGATTGGAGAAACATGTATGACCCCCCCCCCCCCCCCCCCCCAACCATAAACAACATTTTTGTATATAATCACACCAGCAGTACAGAGGGCAATAATAATGACGATTTCCATCAATAAATAGCACCGTATTTGACTTCGCCATTTAAACCTTACTCTGCCAGGTGGGGGCAGTATTGAGTTCACAAAGCTACTGTGGAACTAAATCTGGAAACGTCTTTCATTTGATTCTAACACTGTAAAATAAAGACAGATTGGGAGCTATATTTTTCGTATTTAAAATATACAGCTGTGAGTATAAAAGCTTTCATTGTCAGCTTTCAGGCGTGATCCCATATCTTTATTATAATGTATATATATTGTAAATTACGACGGAGTATTACACTGAGCAAGGACAACAGTGCGCACCGTATATATTTTGATCTATTTTATACTTCAGATTTATATTGTTTGGCATTAATTGGTGACAGAAAAGAACGAATTTCATTCTGCAGGGAAACGTGTGTCCTTACTGTGCATAATGAATCTATGTTTTATGAAGACCCTGTGTGCGCTCAGTACGCTCAGAGCTGTGGCACAAGTTACGCACTGAAATCTGGCGGCAGAAAAATATTAATAAGACGATAAATAAGTAGGCTTGTCCGCTTTCATTGTGTTTACATCTTGTCCGCTTTCATTGTGTTTACATCTTAACAGGAGCTGGCCACTACCGTGGTGCTGAAATCAATCGATCTCAGGCACACAGAGTAAGGACACGCGTTTCCCTGCAGAATGAAAATCGTTCTTTTTTGTCACCAATTAATGCTAAACAATATAAATCTGAAGTATAAAATAGATCAAAATATATACGGTGCGCACTGTTGTCCTTGCTCAGTGTAATATAAATGTGCCTGCTGCGGCTGGATCTGTGAGCGTTTGGTGGCTAAGAAGTCTGTTAAGAGTGGGTCAGCTCGATCTTACAACTCCTTCTTAATGAAAGATCTTCTTAAGCTAAGAGCGATGTGGGAAACGCGGCCATTATCATGTCAACACACAGGGAAAATGTGTCCAGAGTTGATGACATTTACCGGGAGAGCTAGAGCCATTTGACTAAAGCTGACGTTATTACTGCTGTAATGATGTTATTAGGCTAAATATTACATTTCTAACAGTGTCTGAGCTGATTTATTGACACAGCATGCTTGGAGGCTGCTGTGACGTTAGGTTTACAGAGGAAATAACGGGATGTGACTTAGGGCCGTCCACACCAAGAACTATAACTATAAATATAACTATAAATATACAGTTTTAAAAATCGTTCTAAACTCAAGTGTTTGGCAGCGTCCACACTACAACTATAACGATAGTGGTGGACGATATCGTTTGGATCACTTTCAGAGCGATTTGATGAACGATAGAAACACTGACAGCCAATCAAAATCCATCCGAAATGACAGGTCGAGACGTTCATCACGTCACGTATACCCACTAAGAAAGCTCCAGGATTTCCATACACCCACTTAAACATGTGCAAAGATCCATAACAATATAGTTTTGTGACAGAACCTTAACTTCAGTGATTTTGTTTTGCAAATAGCGGGTAAATAACTGCAATAAAATACATTTTGCAGGGGAATGCGTCTCCTCTCATCCCCTTCATTCATAAAATTCAGGAGCCAGGATGAAGTTACTGAGGGGGGCAAATCTTTATTATGCAACATAGGTTCACACAGTGAGTTATAAAGAGTGTGCAGCCGTGCGTAATTGTCGCGCGTAATGACAGCTCGTCGCCGCAGCCTACAAGCATACTGTGTCAATAAATCAGCTCAGACACTGTTAGAAATGTAATATTTAGCCTAATAACATCATGCTACAGGAATTGTGAGCGCGCTTGGCGCGCATCTACATTAAAACTAATGGATTTGTGCGCGCAAAAGACGCTACATGTGAACGGCCCCATATGCAGTTACCTTACATTACAGTTCCCTCAAACAATATCACGAAGCACAATACAAACCATATAAACAAGCTATCTATTAGGGGTACACTACTGATAAAATCTGAAGGTGCTTAGGTGACATTTACCCACCTGAAAGAATAAATGAAAACATTTTGCTGGTCTTCAGTAGCTTTACTCTAAGTGTAACTGCCAACTCTATACCTATACCCAACTCTGCCTATATGTCACACATACATTTGCAGTTCTACATCATGACACTGAGGTCACTAGGATAATAGGGGACCTAACACTGACCGCTGTGGAAATATCATAGTATAAATGTCGTTTATCAGTAGGACTACTGCTAATTCTCAAACAGTTTCAGTTGGACGCTGTATCTCTACTGCTCACATGTGCCACCTGCTGGTTGTTGTTGCGCACTGCAGCTACTCCTGGATCAATTGTTTCACCCCCTTCACTGTGGCTGCGGCAGTGAAATGAGTAACATCTGTATGTGAAATGGTTAACAAAGGACGACACAGGCTATTTCCACATAAGTAATTAATTAGGCTATTATTTGTGTACTTACGAGATCTTTTCTCGTAATTATGAGATAAGATGTCTAATTTTCTTTTTATCCAGTTAATGCAATGCGCTTCCGGGTCACGCAAGTTGGATCAAATGAAAAATCAAAATCAAATTTTAATCGTGGCCCATTTTTCGATTTGCTATTTTTGATGTGAGCATAAAATCAAAAATAAGAAAAACAAACCGTTTTTTGTATTTTTGAATTTGATTATTTAACGAATAATGGAAAAACAAACCGTTTTTTCGTTTTTTGATTTTAAATTGAAAATGGAATGAACGAATGATACACTGATACGCATACTGGTAGTCCAGCCATCCACAAGGTTTGCTCTCACCAGTGGCTGCATGGGAGCAGCAGCTCACTCAGCAGCCGACTCAGAGCTAGAAGTTTGTCGCGCAAGTTCTTATTCTTTGTCGACTCTGTAATAAAATTAAATTTGTCCAGTGTCTCATCCGCTTTTAAGGTCTGCAAAGACACTCTCAAATTAGCATGAAGGAAACTTTCCTTTCGATACACTGATTTCCTCACAGCAGCCATTATGCTTGAATTGTTTGTGTTCCGCGGTCGTCTTCTTCTGCTACTCTATTGGGTTTTCCGGTCAGTGACGTGTGCGCAAGTGGGAAATACCATTGTGGACCATGCAGGGTAACTTTATATAACGGAGTATAAACCAAAACCTCTGAGTAAAATACGAATGGAAAACAAACAAAAAATCATACAAAACTTAACAAATTAAAGTTGCATGACCCCCCCTGAAGCCAAAATAAAAAACCATATGCCCCCCCCCCCCCCCCCCCAGTGCTCAAAAAAAAGTCCCCTCCCCTGTTTTGGACCAGCTCCATTTGCATATAAATATCGATCAGCCCCTAAGACTAAGTGCTCTTTTTTCATGAACCATGCAGTGGGTTGCAGATCGCAGTCAAAATAAGTAATCAAAAGGACAAGCACAGAGGTTTCTGCAGTTTTGCAACAATGTGGTGTTTGTTGCACAAAATTTAACCAGCAAATCTGCCTTGTGTTGTTGTGTCTTCACAGTGTGCATCATCACTCCAGTCAGAGACTGCTGCATTCAGATAGCTGTAAAGAGTCACTAGAGTAAAGGGAAGACCTTCAGTACTACTACAGAAAGACCTTCAATGACTACAGAGCTGCTAAGATTCACTCTTTGTGTGTGTGTGTGTGTGTGTGTGTGTGTATAATCACGTCAACTGGTTGAGAAGTGCAGAATAGAAGTGGAAAAACAAAGTAAAAGATAAAAAGGTTTGTGGGATTTTACAGAGAGATATGCTGATGTACATCCATCCTTTAGAGGACGAGAGGTACCGGAGCCGATCCCAGCTGACATGGGGGGAGAGGCGGGATACACCTTGAACAGGTCGCCAGTCAATCACAAGGCTGACACATAAAGTCAGACAGTAATTCATGCTCAAATTCAAATGTGAAATTCAGAGTCAACAGTCAACCTGGGAGGACCTGGAAAAAACCCATACAGACAACATGCAAACTCCACATAGAAAGGCCCAAGCTGCTCAGCAGATTCCACCCCAAACACATTTTGCTGTGAAGTGACAGTGATTACCACTACACCACCTTTTGTGGGACTGCCTTCACCGAATACAGTGACCAAAATATTACTGAACGCAAGTGGATGAGCTGTTGACCTGCTCTGAGTAGGCGGCGGCAGAGTCCAAGACACACTCATTCTTGTGAAAAGATTGCAGTGCGCCACCGGATTTGCAACGCCACACCCTCTACCATGAGAAAATATGCATTGTCATTTGAGTGAGAAAGAGAGAGAGAGTGTATTATGGGATGAAGCAGAACACTGCAACAGCATGGCTGCAGGCTACGAGCTGCCTTTTATCCATTTGTTCGACTTAAGACACGCTCCCCTTTTTTCCTACTCTGTGCTTTATCGCTTCCACCTCCATCCTTTGGGCACATCTTTATGTTGCTACCACACATAGACCCACACACATAAATACACACACACACACGCCATTATCCAAGCAATTGGCATAGCTCCTCTCCACACAAACACCTTCTCTACTACTCAATAATTCCCTATTACTATGAGAATTTTTAAAAGTTGGATAAATTGAACCTTAAGTAAAAATAGAAAAGAAGAAGAGGTTTTTCATATATATTTCACACATAAACTGAATTTACAACATATTCTCAAATAAAAGGAGGTCTTCAAACCTGTAGTCTAATCACTGACGTGGTAAATTCAGCATAATTTCCACAGCATTAATACCATCAGAACAACAGTCATGTCACATTTAGCACTCTGCTGTGCTGAGCATGCAATTGATTTTTAGGGGAAAGGGGCACGACGGGCCCTGCCGATGGAGAGGTCCCAGTGCTATTCCTCTGATTCATGCGTTAATTAATCTGTCCCTAATCATCCTTCTGATTTCACAGTAAGGGAGGTCTGATCTGGGCCAAAAGATCGTGCTTGACCCTTTATGAACCTGCACAGTTTCTGACCAGAACCTGATCCATGGCAGCAGTTTTGGGCTTGAGGCTGATTAAAAACCCAAATTTCTACTGTGAAAAATATATGTAATACATTCTATTTTTATATAAATAAACATTAATTACAAGCCAAGGGCTGAGATGTTTCCTCAAACCACTTCTCCTTCCTCTCTTCCTTACTTCAATAGTCTGTCGTCTCGTGCACGACAGGTTCGGCAGAGCAGGTTGCGCCCCTCAGTGCATCTATTGCGCATAGCGATCCATGGTGATGCAGCGTGCAGATGGGATCATCACTCTTCACTGCATGTTCCGCACATCTCTCCCACTGCTGGGGTGGAAGATACAATAACTGCGGACCAAGGCGCCTTGCAGCCCCCCACCCCTCTCTCTTTCTCTCATTTTCCATCTCTCTCTCTTGTGCTCACTGTCTTTCTCTCCCTGGGTTCTTCTCTCCTTTGTTTTATCACTTCCCCACTCTGTCACAGTCCCCCCTCCCTTTTCCTTTTTCTCTCTTTTCCTCTTGATTCAGTTCATTGAAACTCCTGCCATTTACCAAGAGGACTGCCAGTTACATAAATACATACATACATACATACATACATACATACATACACAAAAAAACCCAAAAACACTGGTAAATTGGCAAGACCCTGACCCGGCCCAACCCATCCCAAACCTGTCTGGGCGGGTCAGGTCTGGCCCACTCAAGCTCGGGCAGAGAATCTGAGCTTTAGTGTGGAGCTACTGGCTGGCTCAGTGCAGGTAGTCTGCTGTAGCTCCGCTAAATTCAAAACCTACCCACTTTTTAGCATTTCGATGAAATGCAATGGATTCCAAAACTCATATTCAAAACGGTCACGGTTTGCTAACAGAAAGTGTGATTGCGTGTTACAAAAGAGAAATGAACAAGCAAAACGATGTCTCTGATAAATGACTGGATGGTTCCACAGGGCACAGCTGGTATTTTGTGTTTGTTTGGTAGCTAATGAGGAAATGGATACAACCTGATGTTATGAGGATGTTGACTTAAATGCCCTCTCAAACACACATACATACCCACACCCACACACAGAGTGATGTTAAACTGACTGTGCATGTTTAAGCATTTGTGTGCCAGATGATAATGCCTTTTTAGTTATAATCCACTCTGTAATGTCGACATGCCTACTAGCTCAGGATGCTATTTGTCAACTCCACTTTAAAAATGGTTCACTAAGCTTGCTGAGGCCCTCAGGAAATGTTCTGATATCCTAATTTGATCACAATATATACTTCACATGCATAAATAATATTAAGGCAACTGTCAGACAGTCAGCACTGGTGGTCACATGTCAAGCATTTTGTTTTTATAAAAATTGTAATCTTCACATGGTGAATGTATTTGTTGCCCAGTTTTGTGCAGATGATATAAAACGGACTTCAAAGCCAAAGGCAGGTTCATATGTTTTTCTTTTTAAAAGAATTAAAGTGTAGGTTTTAAATATTTCTGGTTTTGGTGAGTCCTAGTAACAGTATCAGAAATAGACACAGATGTAGACATTGCAATGCAGTCCTTTGCCCTCTCTGGGCCAAACACACATGTTCCAAACAAATATTAAGTTGAATGTCTACTCTAAATGCACTTTGCAAAATAAATAAATAGATAATGATTAGGATACTTAAAAAATATGTTTTTTGTTTGTTTGTTCATTTGTTTGTATCCGTCTATTCCAAAGGACAAAGAATCTAACGCAGAAATCACCTAATGGTAAAAATTACAATACATGGTCTTAACAAACCATTTTTTTCAATTAAAAAAAAAACAAAACCCACAAGTTTATTTATTTCTCATGAATGGTTAACTCACATCAGTGAATAAAGTGATGCTTTAAAATACATGATATATATATATTTGGCATTGATTTCGTCATCATGGCTAAAACATTTTTAGTATCTCTAGAAAACAGTATGTTGAAAACCTCCTGAGATGAATATTCTACGCACATAGTTAATGAAATGCATATACAATTACAGAAAATCAAGTTTGAACAGTATTTCTCTATTTAAACCGTAGCCCTTTTTAAATCAGAATTGTGCAAATTTGCAGGAAAGCCCAATCAGTCTTTTTTCAGCATTGGCAGTATAAAAACTAAATCGGGGAGTGCAGCAAAATGCTGCCTACCTACTTTTGTTTATACAGAATGTGCCTTTTTCGGGGCAATGGGGGGCATGAGCAAGTAACAAAACGTGTAGCTCAGCATGTGACGTAAACAGTGACGTGGGAGAGAAGCCGCGGCTAGTCAGTCCTTCACCGTTCCCATCACTTGATGGTTAATGGCTTCTTTGTTTGCGAAGACAAGGAGGGCGCGCAATTCCTTGTCTCCCCAGTTGCTCATCTTTACAGTGTCTGTCAGCAGCCAGTCAACAGCCTCTCACGTGGTGGAAAGGCGCCTTGGTCCATTTAAACTAAAAGGGTTCCGCCAATATGTCTATCCTACGAGGCGGAAAATTGGGCACCTCGGATCAACTCGCCAATCCGGCTCTGTGTGTCTAAACCCTCGCAGCTTGCCGGCAAAGCAGCTCAACATTTCCCGAAAATCTGTCAGTGTAAAAGGGGCTAGTATTTTCCTTATTCATATTCCACTGACACTCAGATTAACTGTCCATTTTAATGGACGGATATTTTTGAAAAAATATTAAGGAAAACCTTCCATCATATTTCATATGGTTTTTGGAGATATATAAATAATATAAAATCTTGTGTTTTGTTTAAACACAGTTTAAACACAAGTTATGTACGTTAACAATATGATTTATACACTGAAATGTGCCTTGTGCTTCCTCCTTTCCACACAGTCCACCACACTTATTAAATAAGGGGATGTGGCTCTACTACATGCCACTTAAAATGTTGTGGAACACTGTGATTGGTTTATAGACATTCAAATAAGTCTGTGCACTGGGGTGGTCAGATGACAGTAATCATAGATCTAGACATCTTAGAAAAGTTATGTTCATTTAACAGAAGGGGATCACAGCAGTTTAAAAGTTATTTTCCAAACAAACAAAACAGTCATTTTCCGTAACTCATTGACCTATCACAGTTGACACTGGGCAAGAGGTGGGGTACACCCTGGACAGGTTGTCAGACTGTCACAGGGCTGAAACACAGAGGTAGACAACCATTCACACATTCACACCCACTGCCAAATAAGAGTCATCAATCAACCTGATGTGCATGTCTTTTGATAGTGGGAGGAAGCCAGGGAACGCGGAGAAAACCCATGCTGACACTGGGAGAGCATGCAAACTCTGTACAGAAGGGTTTGAACCCCCCACCCCGGGTCTGAACCAGGACCCCGACAATGCTAACCACTGCACCACTGTGCTGCCTTGATAATGACTAATGTTTACTTATTATAAATAACACTATGATATGTTATTTTGTCCTTTTATTGTTGCACACATTACAACATTTTATATGCAAATTTGTTGAAAATTAATAATTGGTTTCGTAACCTTCTATAAACATTATGGCTGGGTATTTAAAAATTATGATTATAATACCTCATTAATTTGTTAACAAATACTGTTCACTGCATCTAAAAACATTATTTGTGTGGTCATTATAGAGTTAAGATGTAATTAAAATACTATAAATTATAGCATTACTAATAAATAGGAAACATTATTTATTATCATTTCATTGTGTGTTAACAGTAAAATAATTAATTTAAGTTTAATTAACAATCAGTATTGGGTAAGGGTTACTTTAAAAATAATCAAAGTATGTTGCTGCGTTACTTTCTAAAAAAAGTAACCAGTTACTTTACTGCATTACTCCCTGAGTAAAGTAACTCAATTACTTTAAAGTACTTCCAACATTACTCCCTGAGAAAAGTAACTCAAGCACTTTTAAAGTACTTTTGAGTATTCTACATTTCCTATTGGGCAATGGACCACAGGGCGCTAAGCCTACATTTTTTGTCTCCAAAATTAAAGTTATGGACCACTTGCCCTTCACTGAGATCCAATTCTCCCATCACAGCCGCCACTTTGACCAGTAGAAACACAGAACCATCTGCTGCCGTAGACAACTGTATGACAACAACACCCCAGCGTTTTTAATATTTCCTCTAGGGATGTTAGCACACAGAGTAAAAGGGGGAAATGATGGTGTGAAACAGCAGAGGCACTTTGTCAACCGTTGTCTTTGTAAAGTTAACATATCCGTCATTTCAACCTCAACACTTGTTTCAAATTAAAAGCCCCTTATAACCTCGGCTAGAGAATACCTCCATTTTCTAAATAGGCTTTTATTCTGAAACATTAGTCAACACTTCCTGTGGAGGATACTGTAGCTTGACAGTTTACATATGGCGCTTCAAATATAGCTCCTGCCATCTGCTGCCGCTTATAGGTGACTACAACAACATGTCAGCTGGCACATGAGAGACAGTTCTGGCAGTGACTCAAATAATAGTGAAAGTAATAAGAATAGGACAAGAATAACCCGATGACATCACACACGCTGTGAAAGACAACCGGGGATAATTGGTGAGTACCAGCGTGTAGCGTGTACCAGGCATAATGCAAGTCCTGAGTCTGAAATATGTCTGTATGCGAGTCCTCCTCCACCTATTTAGACTCCACCGTAGACAACCATTTCTCTGGGCACGTAGCGAGCCACAAGCTCCGTGGCTTCTTTCAGACTGATAGGTTTAACGTTATCTCTGTTATCAGAACCAAACGACAGCTGTTGCTGTTTTGGAGCTGAAGGACCAGCGTTCTAAAAGTAACGGAAGTAACTGATGTCTTGTTTGAAAATGTACTGAAGTATTTGATCACTCAAACAGCAAAGTAATGCGTTAGGTTACTCGTTACTGCAAAAAGTAATAGTAATAGTACTCGAACGGGTTACTTTGTAACGCATTATACCCAACTCTGTTAACAATTAATTGTTCATTTATTTATGATGGTTATTATAAAGAGGCCATTGAAACAACTGTTGTGGATGAATGCAGAGCAATATAAGCGTTAAAAATTCAGTTACTGTAAAACTGAAAAAGCATACTGTAAACATTATATACTGTAAAACCATAAATTGTAATATACCCCTTCGGCTGTGTATTTTTTGTGTGTTTGTTTTTTCGAATTTTAAGATTGTTTGTTCATTAATATGTAAGTATTAATGTATATATAATTTATTTGGATATTTGTGAGTATGCATTCATAATGTTTTTTCTTGTTTTCATAAAACATTGAAAACTCAATAAACACATTTTTGAACTGTTTATTCTAATGCCTGATTAAAGAATGCCCTGTTGTAAAAAGTAACCCAGGTGTAAGGCACAGCATTAGTCTGCTGGCTGCAGCCTTCAAAATATGGTGTCTTTAGAGGGGATTGGTGTTAGATGGGATACTCAGGTTTCTAAAGAAGCATATTTTACAGGCAGCAGAGCCTATCACAGTCTGCTGCGGTGGTTGCTACCTTCTCGTCACACCTCACCTCCGCTCCAGTTTCTTTTCCTCTCTGCCCAAATTAGGATTTTCTGGTTTCTGTACCTTAGCAGCCACTGTAAACCCAAGCTGTCGGCCTCAGAAGGTCCCCTCAGAAACCTACAAGTGACGTCACACACCATGGTCCCTCCTCATTCTGTCTTTCTCAGTCAGTTCACAAGGTGTCCCTTGTGTTTTCTCCTCCTGCCTCAGCTGTTCTTAATTACTATCTCATTATTTTCAATGCATTAAACCTGACTCCTTAGTTCAGTCAATCCTGGATTCATTCTCATGTATTTGTGACACACATAAGCTGGACAGTTTTCCTGGTCTTTGTTCAGCAGTACCTGTACTCCTGTGAGTGACTATGTTCAGGAGTGTTCAGCATCTTTACTCCAGTTTCAGATTTTGTTACCAAATGTAACACACAGACAGGCAGACAAACACACAGACAAACAGACACACACACACACACACCACCACCACCACTACCACCACCACCACCAAAAACAACAACAAGCTGCAGCTACAAGACAATGCCATAACAATCTGAATCTTTCAGCCTGGGGTCATTGACTCATCCTGTAAGTAATTACAATGTATTCTGCAAAATTGCCAGTGAACATTTTGCATGATTGACATTTTTTTCTAGCCATGTAGAGTTTCATAATTCCTGGCCACCCCTGAAGAATGTGTGTGTCACACCCATCATCTAAATAATAATTTACTTATAATTATTACATATGACATATTAAAGAATGATACTGGGGTACTGCTAAAGGTTAGGGTTCTGACAATGAACCGCAAAGTTTCTGGTTCACATACTTCCCCTCATTTACTGTAATCTTTCACTCAAAAAAAAAAAAAAAAGACTGTCCAAATATTAACTGCATGTTATGGTCTCCTTTGCTGAATGTGCAGCTGATGTATACTGGTGTTGTAGAAAAAGGGATGAAAAATATGCAACATACAATTTTGTGAATATTGCTGGTTGTGCAACCCAGTTAGGAAAAGGTCATGTTGCAGTTTAAAATACTTACCCGGTAGGAGGCCACAGCTGTAAAAGCAGCAATGTTTTGTTTTGTTAAAAAAAACAAAAAACAAAACTTGTTAGGGGCGGGGGATATATCAGATATACTCGATGTATTGCAGCTTGTTCCAGGTTTGATACTTAAAATGATTATATCGCTAACATCTCAAGAAGATCTCAAGGCCCAGTGTAAGTGGGTGATAAGTGGCGTCGTAGGCCACCTCCTCTGTTTCATGATGGTTACCCCAGTTTGACTAGATGGCTTCTTTCACGCCTCTTTCAAACCATCTGTCTTCCCTGGCCAAGACATGTACAGAGCTGTCCGAAAAGGAGTGTCCCTTCTCCTTTAGATGTAAATAGACTGCTGATTCTTGACCTGAGGAGCTGTCTCTCCTGTGCTGTGCCCTGAACTTGTGGAGTGGCTGTTTAGTTACTAACTACAGTAACTGAGTAACTTTTGAAAATCCTCCTTTCGCCTCTGCCATCAACCAACACCACCAATGATGGATAGAAAAGAGCAAACGGCCCTGAGCTATCCCACCATGCTCATGACCCTCTATCCGCTATTCAGTCTGTTAGAACTGAAGAAGCCTCTTGAATTAGAGGTAAAACATCTTTAAGAAACTCAGGCAAATCCAGTTGCCTACGATATAGCAGTTAACACCATTGTATATAAAATACTACTCCTGTAATAAGCTCACTACAATTTACAATCGACACTTTATGACAAATCTTTTGAGAGCACTCGGGCAACCAAAAGTTCTAGCCTGTGAGAATCCAACTGATTGTCTGAAAGCCAGACCATCACCAAAAAACAACAACTGTATCAACCCACACATCTGGCTTACCTTTAAGCAGGAGCAGGGTGGTAAGCTGCTGTTTCCAGACGTGTGTACATGTAATGTGTAAGAGTATTAAAAGTCCCTATGCACCTGCATCTTGATTTTAAGTACAGTACCACTTACAACATCAGAGATTAGGAGTGTGGACCCTCCTACACAAAGCACAATATCTTATAAGTGAGGAGGATGACATGGGAGAGAGGTGCAACTTGTTTAAAACCCCTGACCATCTTAAAACCAGATATGTCTATTCAACTAGGACCAAAAGCATCCCAATGGGACGCTTACACATCTTACCAGAATCATCAAGTCAAAAGGAGTCAGCTCTGGTGGTCACTAGCGTATGATGTCATTATGAAACTGAATTAAAACCAGGAACCAGGGAAGGAAAGGGTACTATAACATTTTACTAAATAAAGACACTGTGATTTTCAAAATAATGTGCTCAAGTAAAAGTAACTCTGAGTAAATATTACTGCATTACAGTTTTAGATGATTTTGATTTTGAAGTCAAAAGGTACCAATGTACGTATGCACAAGTGGAACAGTGTTTGCAGCTTATGTATACAACTGATATCAGATATACAACCACCTTCTAGGATGATTCAGAAAAATGACAAAAGTCAGACAATTTAAACAAAAATGAAATATAGAAGCTGAAACTGAGTGTCAGCTGAGCTCCATTCTGACACAGTGTATCATGACTTATTAATGTAACTTTTGTTCTCAAAGTACAGCACCTGAGATCAAAACTGTAAGGAAAATGATCAATTTTGATACTCATAAAAAGCAAACGTGCACAAAAAAAGTGTGTTACAGTAAAAACAGCAAATGAAATTTGTTACTTTCACTCCTGCATGAAACAGACAATGGCTGTTTGTGAACACCAGAACCCCTCACAGTACCCAGAGGGAAGAGGTCAAAGGTCATTGTCCAGTGGTCAGTGGATGCCCGGAAAAAGAAAAAAGCAACCCAGTCACCAGAAGAAAATTTTGGCATTGTATGTTTATGCAAACCACAAACATATTACATTAACACGTTTCAAGCATATCATATGTACGTTTAAAAGTGACGTAATATATAAGCTGACAGTGACATTGGGATGTGGAGGGGATGGTGGATGGCGTGTTACCAAGACAAGAATCCTGCCAAGCTGCCAAACTACTGTTTGAGATCAAGAAACGACAAAATCGCTTAGCGAGTCATTGCTTTGTTTCCAGTGGCATTTCTGCCCCCAACTGTGGATTTTTTTTTGCAACCCACAACTGTTTTTTACCACCAAGACATCCCTGCTTTTCCAGCAGGAACTGTGCCCCCAATTTGAGCAGTTTAGGCCAAAAATGATCTCTTTCTAACCATAGCCAAATGTTTTTAGTGCCTTAACTTAACCACACATTAACCACAAAGTTGTTGAAATGCAAGGTTTCAGTGTATCCACTACATAAGTGTGACGTGTCGGTGGTTTGTAGAAACGTACAATTCCCAAATTTTTCTGGCCATTGGGTTTAAAAACCAACACCCGAGACCAAAACATGCCACCTGCTCCATATTTGCCAATTTTGACAACATTTTGGGTACATGATGACACCTGAGCCCGCCAGAGTTAAGGCTTTTCATTTGCATTTAGGAATATCGTCAAGGTATTTTGCTCCAGCACACATTGGACCAATCTGCCCATATGAATAGTATTTGTAAAATACTGGACTTTGGCACTACATGAAAGATCACAGGATCAATACCTAAAACACTGCCATGATTTGTAGTCCAATTAACTACCACCAAGCAGTTTCTCTTTACATTGACACTAAACTGGTGAGCATGTGTGACTATGTGATATAAATGCAAAGAGAAAAGGCTGAAAGTGTAAGAGCTATCTTTGGTGATACCTCCCCCCCAGCTGCACGTGAAGTTGTAGTGTAATCACACCATTAGTTCTGAAGCACCATGTTTCTGACAGCTCATTTCCCCATTGGAGCTGACAGTGACAGATGGAAATTGCACTGTGTGTTTCTCTGTGTAACTTGCATGTGATTACACATGAGTGTTTAAGTGGGCATACACATATTGGTGTGTGAGTGTGTTTTGAGGCTGTAGCCTGGTAAGGGTTATCACTGCATGATGTCTTGGGGGCAAACAGTCAGCTAATAAGTCCCTAGGTGAAGGAAACAAAGGGAGACAGAAAGAGCGAGACAAAGTTTGCAGCGCAGTTTTAACAAGCCTTTATTGTGCAATTAAAAAGTTTCATTTAGTTCACACTGAAACACCACAGATCCAGCAAAACATAAGTACAGAAACTGAAACTAAAAAGTAATCTTTTTTAAAATACTGAAAAAAGGTATCATCTTTAACTGCATGCCCTTTGGAGATCAATTAATCTTCTTCTTACTTAAATATTAGAGTAAATTAAATTTTGACCAGGGCAACCCAAAATCACAAAATTACCTCAGGGGGCTTTACGATCTGTACAGCATATAACAACTTGTGTCCTTACACCCTCAGCTGGGATAAGGACAAACTCCCCAGCATCCCCTTGAACAGGGGAAAAAGGAAGAAAGCTCAAGAAGAGTAACTGAGGAGGGACACACAAGCAATGGGTGTCAAATTAACAGAGTACACATCACACAATTAAACCCCTTAACCACTGCACAAAAAATGCACTACCACCCACTAACATCTGGCTTTTTTATTTAGTGAGATAGGTTACAATCAGCATTCACTCTTGGGTCAAACAACTCTGCAGTAGTCTCAGGCATGCGCGCAGATGGCACTGGGGATGGACAGATTTATAGTGACCCCGATCCATCCCTCCCACTCATAGGTAAAAAAAGAGGATCAATGTTCCGTTAGTTAGGCTAACTTACATTGCAGCACGAAGTTGAAATGGCAGCGGCAGTACCCTTGTCAGTGATCAACCCACATTACACCGATTCAAGAAGGGGAAAGGCTGGAGCAGATCCTTGCTCAGTTGGGAAAGCAAGGTGTTCAATTTGTAGTTCTCGGTTAATAACACTGCACAGCTGATCCATTGATAGCCTGGTGTTTGAGCTACGATTAATGGTGCGTTCAGTTGTACTTGTAAGTCGGAGATTTGAAGTGGGAAAAGCATTGAAATCTAGCATCTACAAGCATAAATGTTGGGGTTTTCATTTCATTTCATTAACTTTTTTTTTCAAATTCCATGTGTTCCATGTTCCATGTCCCAGTTTTTAAACTGGGAAGCGCTCAGTTCGGAGGTTACGTTGTTCGGAGCTCTGAGTTCTGACTTCCAATGTAAATGTAACGCACCATAAGGCACAATTCTCGACCCCGGGGTCCTAAGAGGAGCTGGTAGCTGTGCCCGTGCCCGTGCCTGTAGCGGTAACCATAGTGATCATATACAACTGTCTAATGACTGAGCTGATGATTGTCTGCCACATGAAGCCAGAGAAGAAAGAAAAACATCACAGCGTTTGTTTTTTTTTTGAGAACCAAAAGATGTAAATATCCTATGCCTGTTGCCTGTTGACTTTCCCAGATGTGGCAACTATTTGTTTTGTAATGTTGAGTAGCTAGTCTGACAATAATAAGAAGGCATTTGGACTTACTGTACCTGAAGTAGGCTAAATGGAAAATAACAGCATTCTAGGCTGTGGGTGAATATTTTTAATGTTGTTATTTTTTTGTATAATGTTATTTAAGTAAGCAGCGACTGTTAACTGAATTTTTTTTTTGAAGATTTAAAATGTTAACATTGTCCTCCTGGCCTGCAGGCCAGGCAGTCCCTGGTGGGGTGGTAAGAGGACCTAACTGATTTTGTGCCTTTAGCAGTAATGATGAAACAAAAAACAACCACAGCGTTTTTTCAAAAACCAAACAATGTAAGTATTATACGCCCTTTGCCTGTTGACTTCCCCAGATGTGGCAGATATTCATTTTGTAATGTTGAATAGCTAGTCTGACAATAATAAGAAGGCATTTGCATTTACCTGAAGTAGGCTAAATGTAAAATAACAAGCTTTTTAGGCTATTATTAATATTATTTTAGTAAACAACTTTTTTTGATCAATTCTGTTTATTATTGGAAAAAATGTACAAAGAAAACAATCATACTTACAGAGGGAATTCCTAATATTTCATTTAAAGTGTGAATTTCATTTCACATTTCATGCTATGTAGGCTATACTTACTTATTTGTATTTAAGTGAATCTGTTGTTTAAGTGTTTATACTTCCGTTTTCAAACACATTGTTATGTTTATAATCATTTACATGAAGGCACGAGTGTGAATCGTTTCAGTTATATTTTATTATTAATTTTTGCACATAGGTTCTTTGCTTTTTTGTCAGAATACAGTTAAAGTTTCTGTGCTGAGACTCTTCATCCTGCTGAGATCAGCAAATGTTTAAATAAAACATACGCAGAAGGCATGAAGTTTTGGTGCATGATTGACATACCAGACAAATAACAATTTGATCATGTATGGCTAGCGTTGATGAGGTAGGCCTTTGTTTACCAATGTTCATTTACTCAGAAAACTTACGATTCTAATGTTTATTGCAGCTTCAGTATATATGTATATATATATACGTGTGTGTGTATATATATATATATATATATGTATATATATATTTCAGGTACGGTATGAGATCGCTGTAAGACAACAAGTTTACATGTCGTTTTCTATATGTTCTCTGACATTTATCCTAACGATGTGAGGTGGTCTTTGTGGATAAAAGCTTGTTTAGTGGACTAACTTTGCACTTGAAGTATGCCCGTTCACTTATGTTTTAACAGGTCTGATGCTACCTAGGCTAATGGCTAATATGCTAACTATTATTTTTACTAGTCACTTGAAACAAATTTAGGACGATAGGAGACAGGTTGACATAAACCGAAGTTTCCCTTTAAGATTACGATTGATCTTTATTGTCTCTCAAGAGAAACCCATCTTGGGCATACAAAAAAAGTACCGGCGTCTCACATAAACACACAGATTACAGTCATTGGCTCTTTGGCTCTTTACATAAACATGAAACATAGAATACACATAGTGCATAAAATCCTAGCAGAGGTCACTGTACAGAGTAGCACAATGCTCTACCCTCCCTCCATCCATCCCCACACACATGCATACTCACATGCGGTCATGCACAAGCACCCACACACACACACACACACACACACACACACACACACACACACACACACACACACACACACACACTACAGTATAAATAAATAAATGGATGATAACAACTATATAGATTCACAGTACACTGTGGAAATTATTGCACACACACCTGTCATCCCTTATTTATTGAGTAGTTTGATCGATAGCGGTACTAAAGAGAACTTATACCTGTTTAGTTTGCATGTGGGAAGCCTATATCTTTTGCCTGAAGGCATCAACTCATACTCTTTGTTAAGGACATGGGTTGGGTCAGAGGAAAGGCCCTGTCTCTTAACTGCCTCCTCAAAAATCATGTAGAGGATGGGGTGTGAGTGCCCATTATTTTCCCTGCCCTTTTGACGAGGTTCTGGAGTTGTGTTCTGAGTTTAACAGTCTGGGACACAGAGTCTCGGCCCTCTCCTCCTAACCTCCGCAGCCCTCTCTGCTCCTCTCACCCACACTTGAGCATCCGTTCTGGGATACACAGTGTCGGAGTGCCCCGCCTGACCTCTGCGGTCCTCTCTGCTCCTCTCCGCTCCTCTCACCCACACTTGAGCATCCATTCTGTGTTGTTTATTATACTGTTTATTTTTTTTATTTTTTTGGAGGGAATGGAGTAACTAGTAATGTAGCTAACTAATTACTTTTGAAATAAATCATTCACAATGATATCGAAATGGTCCTGCAGTCAGAACAGTAACCGAGGTCAGACTGTGTATCCCAGAACGGATGCTGAAGTGTGTGTGTGAGAGGAGCGGAGAGGACCGCAGAGGTCAGGCGGGGCGGGCCAACACTGTGTATCCCAGAATGGGTGTTCAAGTGTGGGTGAGAGAAGTGGAGAGGAACGGCAATGGTAACGTAACCTGGGCTTGTAACTATAATCGCATGTGATTGGCTGTAAAGGAGTGAGACATCTGATTGGCTGCAGACAATCCCCTCTTAGAAAAAATGCATTTGTGAATCGAGTCAGGTCAGGGGAATCTCAAGTCTCAAGTTTACAAATTAAAAGCACTTTGTAAATGCAGGTTTGACAGTTCATAGATCAATGTAACAACCTCCGAATATGTATTTGATGAAAATTGCAAATACTTTTACATGCATACCTTTGTGAATTTCAATTGCACATATTTAAAACAAGAAATATTTGTGTGTGCATCACAAATATGTTTATAAATCAAATTTTTTTCATGTGGATTTTCTTTTACTTATATATGGAATGAAACATATTTTTGTGTGCATTGCAAATGTGTTTGTGTTTTCAGTCATATATACTGTACATATATGTATATGTATAGATCCCTAAATACATTTGTGAATCCTTTTTTGTGCATTTATTAATTATTGTGTGCATTTATTCATTTTGAGACTGTTCTAGCTCCATACACAAAATACGGTACGTCTCTGTCCGAGCAGGTCTCGAACTTTGTTCCAAATTAGTCAGCAACAAATTTGAAAGAGAGACTGAATAAGAGATATGAAACAGAAATAACCACCATAACATTTTCACTGGTGTCCATGCTGCTTTCTGTTCACTAACTTGTTTTCCATCCTGTCCGTGATGTCCAATGTGATGACCCCCACAAAAAAAATAAAAAAATAAAAAACAAACAAACCAGAAAGCCATACATGTGTATTGCAGCTCTAGTCTATTGGCAATATGAAGGGAATCCATCAATTATTTTTAGTGTGTTTTTCCCGTTTTTAAAAAAAACCAGCATACATGCGCTAATTTTATGACTATGGGCAAGGATGATGAGAAAATTATAAATATACTGTAAATGTATATGAAGTATCTGGGAGAACATAAAGCAACTTCCAGCTGCCACAAAGAGATAGGACCTGAACAACATGACCTCTCCACCACGATGAAAGCTCAAGTACACCATTCACAAAGATAGAAAATCAACAAACAAGAGGGCAAGAGAGGGTCAAGGACAACATGTCACAAGGGAGAAAGAGGCAGAATCTCCTGGAGAAAAGAGATCCAGATCCAAAACATCTGGAATGAAAGACTGACAGTCAGGGGAGAGAAAGCTCCCGGGACGGTTGATGGTTCACTACAGAGAAGCCTGAGTGAAAACAGAGGACAAGGAGGAGAAACTAGGGGCAGGATAGAGCAGAGAGGCACACAGCTGTGCTTGTGGGGCAATAGACGGTTTGAGAGATGCAATGGTTTTAAGAAAGTTTACAGTATTCTCCTTGGCAGGACAAACATGTACTGTAGGCTTATGGATTCATTGAGACTGAGACCAACTTGTCAAACAGATAATAGTAACTGGTACCAGCCTGAAGTAATCAAAGAATAAGCAACTAACTGAAATTTAAGGTGAAAAGGCAAGTCTTAAGTTTGTATTTAAAGATATCAACAGAGTCAGACTGTCCGAAATCAGCATGAAGGTTCCAAAGGAAGAGGACACGATAGGAAAAGAACCTTCAGTCAGCTGACTTCTTTTTAACTCTTGGGACAGAGAAGAGCCCTGTATTCTGAGTACGGGAAGCACCAGGTGGGTTATTAGGTTTAAGGAGATCAGACAGGCACCTTATCCTTAAAGTTTGATCTGACATGGAGAGGGAGTCAGTGGACGCTAAAATTGGTGTAATGTGGTCAGATTTTCCAGATTTGGTGAAGATTCTAGCTGCAGCATTCTGAACCATTTGAAGACCTGTAGTACTGACATGCAGCAGGCCTGAACACAAAACATTACAGTAATCAAGTATGAATGAAGCAACAGCATTGATTAGGATCTCTGCATCAGTCATGAAAAGGAAGGACTGAATTTTAGCATTGTTGCATAGGTGAAAAAAGTCAGTCTTCTGATTTCCATAAACTGTAAAAAAAAATAAAAATAAAATAAATAACAGACACAGCCACTGTGATGTCACCAGTTGGTAAGTGGACTCCCATTTTGAAGCCTTGTGATTGGCATTTTGGCCATCGCCACCTTGGATTTTTGGACAAGTGACCATTTTGGACAGAATGGAGGAGATAACCCTAATGTAGCTGCCTGCTTGGTTAGCATGGTGCATTTACAGTTATGGTTAACGTGATAAGGCTAATGCTTATGCTAATTTTCACCAATGAGAAAAAGTCTTAAAGCCAATTAGAACAAAATGAACTGAATATCTACCTTCAAGGATATTTTGGTACAACCAAATACTGAAGACTTTTTTAAGTGACCGAAATGTTTCAATCAACTTTCAACATATCCTCATATAATGGTTTGTATGACAATCTATGAAAATGCACACACAACAATAAGTGACAGAGATTAGGTTTAGGAAAAGAAACATGGTGAGGACATAAATTCAAATGACTCAAAGATCACTCTGAGTTCACACAGTTCTCAACACCAGTCTCCCAGGGTAAAGTGTTTTGTTACTCATCCACCTCCCCAACCTGCCTCTCAACCAGACCACTCAGGACTGCTTTCTTCTTTACTACCATCAGCACACTGGTCACATGATCGCAGCCCTCAAAAATATATGGCTTATGCACTAATTACTTGTGACTCTTTCTCTAATGAGTTTTTTTTAATCCATCCGGAGCCAGCAGGGGAATCATTACTGCGCATACTCAGTGGGCCACACATCGCAGAAGTAAACACAGAAGCTAGAATTTTTTTCCCGGAGTCAGGTGAGCAACTCCATTGGAATGAATAGGGACCACACTGGGGTTTGGTATCTAGTTATTATTAAAATCTATGGTTCAACCAACTCATCTTTTCAGTGGTTATTCTGAGCGCACGGCTGCTGGGTAAGTGGCTTGTTCACAGGACATGACGGAGATGCATATTTAACAGATCCAGTGTGGACAGAGATCCGATGTAACCCAATGTGGTGCGACACTCTGACGTTCACGTCCATTTAGGACATGGTGTTAGCAAATTACAATTGAAACTGACAGAAATGTCAGTATTTATGGACTAAGTATTGGATGAATGCAAGTTTTAATCTGATAATATATCTAGATGACAAGTTAATAGATCAAAGTCAAAATCAGAAAAAATGGCCAATTGACTGGCAGCAGCAGCTGCCAAAGAAAATCCATAGAATTAAAGTGTAATATCCTAATTTAAATAAAGTGCAAAAAATATTTTTTATTAAAGGTTTTGTGGAGAAACACTATCATTGTACTTTCTTTCCCTCTTAATTATCACAATCAAACACCTTTGATAAAATGATGGCGCTAAAAGTGAAAGTGAAATCTAAACACAATCATTATTTCGTTTCTGTAGAATTACAGTACAAACCTTAAATGAAATACAATATTTAATACAATGGGACATGAATTCTGTATTAAACATGGCAATCCATCCTAAATTTATCAGTTTCATGCAACACTTCATGATTTTTCTTCTGGGGACCATTAAAGTCCATGGCCAGATATTTAAGACTGTTAACCAAAGTGGTAGAACTTTCAGTACGACCATACAACTGACCAACATTATCATTCCTACAGCCATGCTGCTAGGATGGCTGAAACCTGTGTACTGAGTGAATGAAATACCTCCCAGGATACATTACATGATCTCAAAATCATCCCAGAGTCTACTCTTAGGCATTCCCATGTGTTTAGGGCAAAATGGACGGAAGGCTTTGGTCCCACACTCACATACAGAAAACTAATGATTTGCACTAAGCGGAGCTGCATGTGTTTAGCTGACTCATGCTTTTAATGTTAACCTGATGACTAATGCTCTGCATGCATTGGCCAGTGTTCAGCTTTTGTCTGACTGCAGCGCTCTCACTGTAATGAATGAATGTATCAGCCCTCACAAACTAACTATATGGAGGAGAATGCTCCTCAGTAGTGTTTTAGTCAAAATGAATCCCCGTACTTTTCATTCATACTGTATGATGCAGTCAGTCTGCAACTTAACCAGTGACAGAGGGAGACAATAATTTAAACATGGTGTATGTAGCCTTTTCATCCTTCATCCGAATTTCAGAAACAAGGGGCCTTATGTAAGAACCACTCATAATGAACAGATTTGTTTTGAAGTAGCTCAAGTGATACCATTAAATTTGTTACTTTTTGGGTAGGTATGAACAAATTTGATGAGTAAGCATATCATAGGCAGAGCAGATGGTCACACTGAGCCAGACAGCAGCCTGTTACACAACACACACACACACACACACACACACACACACACACACACACACACACACACACACACACACACACACACACACACACACACACACACACTGTACAACCCACATTAACTTTTCTGCTTAACTCTTCTTATGTATGTCGTAGGTGCAGACATTTCCAGGCACCTCTCTGTCAGAGATTTGGGCTATGATCTTAAATTTATTTTACAAATTAGTGGTTGTGCTTTTTGTTATTGGTGTTGGACTATGATGGCATATGACTATGGGTCACTTAACAGGAAAAGGCTTGATAACTAATTATCTACTGCCTGACACTGCTCACATAGAGTAACTTGGTCATGATTTCAGAGATGCTGCTGTTGAGGTTTTCTTTTGTTTGTTTGTTTTTTGTGATTTAAACACCACAAGCCTATAGTGCTTTTTTGGTTCCATTCTATTGGAGAGAAGGCAGACATCTCCACACCCGATATCTTAGCTTAGCAACTGAAACTGAAACAATCAAGGTTGATAAATAGCGCTTCAGGTGAGAGGAAAATTATGTATTTTTTTTATTTTGGGATGAACTGTCCCTTTAAGGCAAAATCAACATGCTCTTCACCATCATGCATGCCTAATTTCCTTCAAGGTTTAAAAACATCATGTCAACAGCTGCATTCATATTTTGTTTATGTTCCCCTAGTATGACGATCGACACTGCTAAATTTATTATGTTTTTTTCTGCTTGATTCCTACAGCATTTACTTAATGCTCCACATTGTCCAACCCCCCCAAAAAATGTCATGAATTGATACGGAAAAGACACATACTGGTGCAGAAAAATTCACCAGTACGTAGGAAATTAAGTGTTTGATACTCAAACTTTTCTGGCAGATGACCCCCAAACCCCTCTGATGTGTCTCCCCAATGCTGAAACAAAACCAGCAGCATTAGCATTACATGTAGCCTTTCACGGCAATGTCTTGGTGTTGACTACGCTAATAATCTCAATATCACAAATGTGCTTGGACCCAGTGGTGGCCCCTAGCACATTTGGTGCTCTAGGCAAGTGTTAGTCATTTTTACATAATAACAATACAGCATTTTTCGGGTTCACGTGATGTCAGATTACTTGCCAATCCTCTCCAAAGAGCTGGTAAAGTGGGGGCTGCAGGAACCTAGAAAAAAGGGCTCTCTGTCATTAAGTTGGCTTGGCTATGTAGTTATGTTGTTGTTATGTCTGTATGTAACATTTCAAAATAGTAAAACATAGTAAAATATTGATTTATTTTTTTCTTTTCCTCATTTGTAGTGCACACTATGGATGATGACGCCCTTAGCATTTGCCTATACTGCCTATGCCATGGGCTGTCACTGCTGGTACCTGTGTACAAGCAGCATTTATTAGGTTGAAAGAATTTACATATAGCAGGTAACATATTTTGCAGTAGGAGATGTTCAGGATAAAAATATAAAACTGTTCTCATATGGGCTCAAATTGTCTGCTTGGAAGAATCTCTCTTCTGACTGCTCTTCAGTCTCAGATAGTGAAACCCTGCAGGTGACTTTCAGCTGTCATACACGCACGCACGCACGCACGCACACACACACACACACACACACACACACACACACACACACACACACACACGGTCATTTAAGTGGTTTTGACATAATACATTCTAGTGTTCTAGGTTTAGTAAACTGTAATTCAGGTTTTAGTCTTATTTGATGTCCTTTAATTTGTTAAAAAATCTGCATCATTTGACTTTTTCTAATTTTCTTTTATGTGAGGTTTTGTATGTTGTTATTATTAATATATCATGTCCATTAATCACTCAACACGTCAATACGCTGAATGATTTAAATGTAGGATACACACAGATCTCACTCTTCAAATAATCTTATGGATAATAAAGCTTATACATGAGCTAGCTGGGTCTTTTGCCATTAGAGTTTTGAAAGCCAAAATAAATGGTAGAAAAGTGTCGGACACTGAGCTTCCTGAAAACTGTCTCCCCACTGTGCAGAGCCAGCAAACATTTCAACCCAGCTATTCCAATTTACTCCCATAATTGGCTGTCTGTGCAGAGAGAGAGTGGCCATATCTCAGGGTTTTCCTCCTTCCTTCCCTGTAATTAGAGGAGGGAAAGAGTCTGTTCCTTCAATTAAACAACAGTGCAGCAGGAATAAGGACTGCCCTCTTTTTGTAAAGCCGACTAAAGTAGCAGCACTCTCCCAGCAAAATAACTACAGCACCACGTAATGAGCTGAGTAGTGTGTGTGTGTGTGTGTGTGTATGTGTGCGTGTGTGCGTGTGTGTGTGTGTGTGTGTACACTGGGTAAATATTGGTTGTTATTTAAGCTGGTTGAAGTAATTGATGATCTAATTTGTGAGAGCTGGGTGGAGACTAAAAGACACAGAAGAAGCCTTGGCTTCCTTCACAGCTCTTAAATGTGATTTCCATGTGATGTTTTGAGATTTTTTAAGTGAGATTCTTTTTACTCAGGTACTGGAAACCAGTACACTCAATGCTGCTCACGTGTCATTGTGCAGGATTTGGCCAAGCAGGTATTCATAGCTTTTTGCTTAGTGTACTGTATTTGAGAATTGACTGAATTTCCTGAGTTGTTGTGTTGAAAAAAATACTTACAGGCTTTTGACATATATTAGAGCCATTTTCACATAGAGACGGCACTGTACGGCCACTATGAAGTCCATTCTTTATGCCTTTTTTTGCATTTTTACACACAAAGAAACAATGGCAGTACTACCATGTCTACCTTGAGTGTAACATATGACATACACGTTTGCAACGCTTTCTAAACAATAAAAATGGCATTTACAGTACATGCCAAGAACAATCCTTTACCTTCCCTCTCATACAGTGGCTGACCCCATCCTCTGTTCAGAGGGTAAGGAGTTCCTGGGCCTCATCCATCCATCCATCTAGCTAACCATCCATCCATCCATCCATCCATCCATTTGTATCTGCTTATCCTGGCCCAGGTCACAGGAACAGCAGGCCAAGCAAAGCCCTCCCCCGTCCCTCTCTTGAGCAACGCCCTCCAGCTCCTCCTGGGGAACCCCAAGGCGTTCCCAGGCCAACTGAGCTATGTAATCCCTCTAGCGTGTTCTGGGTCTGCCCTGGGGTCTACTACCAGAAGGATATACCCAGAACACCTCAACGGGAGTTGCCCAGGAAGCATCCAAATCAGATGACCGAACCACCTCAATTGGCCCCTTTAAACGTGAAGGAGCAGCAGCTCTCCTTCCAGCTCCCTACAGATGCCTGTGCTCCTCAGCCTATCTCTAAGGCTTAGCCTAGTCACTCTATGAAGGAAACTAATTTCGGCTGCTTGCATAAAATTGAGACAACTCTGTCCCTCTGTTCTGCTATTTTACCTTTTACACAGCACAGTGAGGCAGCATAATGGTGTAAAATTCCCTCCTTGAAGAGGTAGTGTAAAAATGGATTCTCTGTCATAGCTAGGCATGTTTTGTATTATTTTGCATCTTAGTAATGCAAAACTAAAAAACATAATAATTCTTGTCACTCCTATTGTTTCTCGTTTTCACAATTTGAGTAAGGCAAACAAGAATCTGCACCATGAAAAGTGATGCTGAATTTGCCACTGATGGGTGTTTGAATTACAACATCACTTTCAGGGAGCCCTGTTTTTAAGTGGCTGGGGTTGGAGCAGGGGCATTTCGAGGAATTCAGGATTCTGGCTCTGATTGGATGGGTTAGTTCACATGCGTGAATGCCATTAGAGGGCAATAGAGTAAGCAGGGGAATATGTTTTTCTTTTGTTACAGATTATCTGTCTCATTTAGTGCTCTGTAAATATTGTGACAGTTTCAGCAAATATGAAGTTATTTTTATTAAAGTAACCAACTGTAGCTTAAATCATGCTCTGAACAACTGCCGTAGTTTAAATAATGAGAAAGTCCACACAGGGAGGGTGGGTTGGGAGGTAGATGGGTCAAACAAACTGTGGACTTTTTCCCCACTGTTTGTGTTCCTTGTTAAACAAAAGTCAATAAAGTTGTTTTACAACCCCATTTCCAAAAAAGTTGAAACATTGTGTAAAATGTAAATAAAAACAGAATACAATGATTTGTAAATCCTTTTTGACATATATTCAGATGAATACAGTCCAAAGACAAGATATTTAATGTTCATACTGATAAATTTATTTTTGTTTTGTAAGATATGCACTTATTCTGAATTTGATGCCTGCAACATGTTCCAAAAAGGTTGGGACAGGGGCAACTTAAGACTGGAAAGTTGTTGAATGCTCAAAAAACACCTGTTGGAACATTCCACAGGTAAACATGTTAATTGGTAACAAATGATAGTATCATTAATAGGTAAGAAAGGGGCATCTTAAAAAGGCTCAGATGCTCACAAGCAAGGATGGTCACTTTTTGAAAAACAGTGAGGGCAAACAGTCCAACAGTTTGAGAAGAACTATTCTCTATGCACAATTGCAAAGAATTTAGGGATTTCAACATCAACTGTGTATAATATCAAAATATTCAGAGAATCTAGAGAATTCTCTGCATTTAAGGGACAAGAATGAAAACCAACACTGAATGGCTGTGACCTTTGACCCCTCAGGGGGCACTATATTAAAAACTGACTTGATTGCATGACGGATAGTGTGACATGGACTCAGGAACATGTTGGAAAACCATTGTCAGTAAACACAGTTGTTGCTTCATATACAAATGCAAGTTAAGATTCTACCATGCAAAGTGAAAGTCATATATCAACAACATCCAGAAGCACTGCAGACTTCTCTGTGCCCAACCTCATCTGAGATGGACTGACACAAAGTGGAAAAGTGTGCAGTGGTCTGATGAGCCCACATTTTATTTTATTTTTTGGGAAATCATGGACATTGTGATGTTGTGACATGAGAGGATCATCCAGGACCATCCAGACTGTTACCAGCTCAAGGTTCAAAAGCCAGCATCTGTGATGGTATGGGGGGGTATCAGTGCCCATGGCATTATGTGTAATTTGTTCATCTGTGAAGGCACAATGAATGCTGAACCCTCTTGCAGTGAGTGCTAACCACTGCCCTGCCATACCGCTTGATGTGAGTAACAAATGTAGTTATTTTAAGCCAAACCCTGATGTATTTCTCTAAACCTAACCTCGTACTTTTGTTGCCTAAACTTAAGGAAGTAAACCTAAAAATGATTTTTCTTTTACATACATTTTGAAAAGAGACTGTATGCATTTGACAAGCAGAAACTGTGTAAACAAAGTTTATTTAGAAAAGACACAATGCATGTAACGAGCATGAATGGACACACCATCACTTATCACCCAAAAACCGACTCAGGAGGGAAACCTAGCGCATCATATTTTGACGTGGGGCCACTGACCAAGCATTATTTGACAAGTAGGGAGCAAGACTATGTTGGGCTGTATTGCCCTTCTCTGCTGCTGCCTTGCTGAAAGGTTAACCAGGTTAATCTCAGACACAAAGGATCCAATTTTCACATCACCTCTACATTTTAGAATATCCACAGTCAGGTACACAACAAAGTGGGCAAATAACATTATCAATTTGATTATGGTCCTTAGTGGATATAATACACAGTGGTACATGTGTTTATTGTGTTTGTGTTGTTTTGTTGCCATTAGAGGAGCAGCCAGAGCTAAAATTATTGTCACTCTGAGCTCAATCAATGAAGCTTCTTTAAAAGGTAAATAAAGGTGCACTCTAGAGTCTCTCTCTCTCTCTCTCTCTCTCTCTCTCTCTCTCTCTCTCTCTCTCTCTCTCTCACTCACTCACTCACTGTGTGTATGTGTGTGTGCGTCTGTGTGTGTGTGTGTCTGTGTGTAATAAGCAAGTAGCAGGTTGGCTCCTCCTTGAGGGATGTGACATTTACTACTACAAACAGTAGTAGTGTGCAGAGTAAATCAGGTAATCAAAAAGCCAGAGCCTTCTCACATTACACACCATGTCTACTGACATGCGCGCGCGCGCGCACACACACACACACACACACACACACACACACACACACAAAAGACAGATATTGTCACAAATGGTCATTTTGGTCACAAATAATAACTAATAGGCCTAACTAAAATTGTGATGTAACACTGAATACAGATAGGGTTACTGGGACATGGGTATAATCTCAATACATAATTTAAGCTCCGAGCAGTGATGAACTTTCCCTTGCACATTCCCGCATGTCAAGGGTACTGGTGGTACCATTTCCTGTGTCCATTATGTGTTGCTGAAGAACACAGAAATTGAAAATTTTGTTGTACATCAATTATAGACCCCATCATGTAAATTTCATGTAAATCAAAAGATAATTGTCTGACAAGGCATATCTCCTTTTGCCAGTAGGTGGCACAATCACCATGACACCTTAGCTGTATGGTGATGGCTTCAGGCGTTGAGCTTTACAAAAACAAATGAAATTTTGGGCAGATTGAACAAGGTACATGGAAGTTACAACAGCTTTCTGTTTGATGGCCCATAAGGTGTCACCATGGCAACATTTAATTTAAACTCAAAATTTTCACAAGTAAGCATCATCAAGGTGTTGTGACTGTACTGACCAAATTTGAGGAGGCTCTGGTCACCCATGTGGGTCAAGTATGGCAAAGTATAAAACATGTAAGTTCGTGTTGCCAGTAGGTGGCACTATGAATATAACTTAATTTTGGCAAGTAGATGGCATGTTGCCAGTAGGGGGGGCTGAAATTTTAACAAATTATTTGCACAGAGAAGTGTTCAGGACGGGACTTTCATCAAACCTGTGAAGTTTGGGATAGATTGGACCATGTATGCTGGAGTTACAAACCACTTCCTGTTTGATGGCAAAACATGGAAATTTGACGCCTTGCCATAGTCACATGGTTCAATCTCAAATCTTGAGTAACTTTTGATATCAAAGGTCTGTAGGTGGTACAGACAAAACTTTAAAGGTGTGTTCACACCAGACCTGTTTTTTTTTCCCCGCTAGCGACGAGTATACAAAGTTAATGCAAACGGGCGATTGAGCGTATATTCACCCGGGAGAAAAATCGCTCGGGCTCCGAGCGACAGTGACAGAGCGTTTTTTTGCTCGTCGCTTGAGATGAGAAATCTCATATGGAGCGGTTTTTTTCGCTGGGTCCTGTTGCTTGCAGCTCAATGCTGATTGGCTGCCGTAATCCCGGAAGTGGCCATCTTACTTTGTCCAGCGGATGTTTTGATGGGAGTGGACGCGGATAAGTTAATTGTTCTCGTGTCGTCGCACAGAATCCTGTGGGACCACACAATAAATGACTACAAGAAAACTCACAAGCAGGACCTTTTGTGGCGAGACATATCGTCATCAAAGCGAAAAAGCAAGTCTGTTGATTTCTGCCACATTGACAAGCGATTGCAACTGAGCGATGAAGCGATATCAAAGGGGCGAACCGAGTGACAGCGAAAAAAAAAACAGGTCCGGTGTAAAAACACCTTAAGTGAATCAGAAAAAAACTCCAGAAGGAGTTTGTTAAAGTATGACCCCTGTAAATGGCCAAAAATGCATCAAAACTGCACATTTAACTCATAATGGCCAACTTCCTGTAATTTTATGAATATTTTTTGTATGTATACCCTAAATTGTATTTAATTGTTTTATTTTGCTTCTTTTTAAAACTTAACTCCCCCCCCCCTTTTTTTTTCAACTAATCCCTATTTAGAATAAAGTATCAACTTTATTCAGCAATATTAGATAATATTGGGCATTAGATGTTGGTAGGTAGTATAAAGTATAAACAGGAAGTCCGTGTTTAGGGAATTCAGATATGGAAGATAATGTCGAGCGACTTCTATCAAAAACCAGTAAACATGCAGCAGAAAGCAAAATATGTATACATGCTGAAGAATATAGAACCTCAAAGACATTTAAAAGGACATCAAGAGACATAATGGTGCATAATAATAGAATAATGAGGTGTAATGAACACTGCAGCCTCTAGGGACCACTTGAGGAGGCTAATGACAAATCTGCAGTTCAAATGGATTACTGCAGAATTTTTTTTTTTATATACTGTACATACTTTGAACAATTATTCTACTGCACAGGTCATTGTTTGCTTTTGGAATCCCCCCCCTTATTTCCACAATAGCACTGTAATTAGTTTGTGAATAAAAACAGTATTTGTATTTTAAAAAATCAGAAGTGAGGGCACCAGAGTGTGATTTTACCCAGCATTTATTTATTCAGACCAACATAATTTGAATACTGGCTTTTCTCTGGAAAACTGGTTTATTTCTCAGGTTCTTATTCCTTGGCTGAAATGCTGACACAGTATTTTTATTATTTGTGCCTCAGACACTGACTTCCCTCTGCAGTGCAGTTTCAGAGCGACTGTGTATGTGTGTAACTGTGTTTGTAGTGTATTGAGAGTGTGAGTGTACATCCATTTGTGGCTGTGTGGTCTTTTACCTGCCACGCATGGCGGAGCAAGGCAATTGAACACTGGCGGCAACGGTCATTCAGTCTGCTTGTGGAACTCAAATGTCAGCAGCAAAGGCTGAGACCTGAAGCTATGAAATAATGTAAAAGCTGTGCGTGTGATCGGCTGGGGAAATGTCCGCCACTGACTCGATGTGGAGGTGGCTGCCTGCCTGCTGCATTCAGCTGACTCCGGCTTCAGCTATAGTGCCTCCTGAGCTTACTACTGCAGTTCCAAAACAATCAGATATATGGATGCTATTAACTTCTTCAAGAAAATTTAAGTCATTTGAGGTCAGTCACAGTCTGCTGAGAGCTGTCTGGCTGGTGATTCTTTTTTTACTGTGCAGCTCCTGTAGGCATAAATAAAGTTATCTATCAGTTTTCATTCCTATACAGGACTACACTGTGGAAACAACACTGGAAAAATGTATATAAATAAAAAAAAACTCTTACATTGTTTAGATGTAGTTGGAGCAGTCTGTACTACAACATTTGATCATCAATACTTTGTTTTTACTTATTATTACTTTTTCTGTCACTGAAACACAACTCTTCCTTCAGTTTTCAGATTTAAAAGTCTATCTGGAAAGGGTGGGGCTGCGCCTTGCCAAAGTTCAGGAGGGCTTTTAATATGAAACCTACATGCAGTGAGTGGTGTTAGGTTTCATTCACAGCAGATGACCAGTTGTCAAAAAACTCAAAATTAGGAGTGAAATGCACGTTAAGGTGAATTTATCTTGATAGCAAAGAGAAAGATGGAGGAAGTATAACTAAAAATGGAGTTTGCATTAAAAGCCAAATAAAACATTAAATATACTAAATTAAGGAAAATTGGAGGTGAAGGCCTGTGTACCTAACTAAGCTCAGCCATTTTGGGGTCTTTTTAATTGTGCAGCAGGCAGAGCAAGGAGAGAGAGGCACTGAAAAAAAAAAAATATTACAGTAGAGACAAAATAATGGACTTAGCCACCATGACGTCACCCATTGCTTTGTCGACTTCTGTTTTGAAGCCCTAAGTTCAGCATTTTGCCCGTTGCCATCTTGGATTTTTATGTCTTTAAGGCAGTTAAGTTTAGTTAATTGATTACTTTCTTCTGGCTTCATAGACAAATACAACTGTGTATCATTTGCATAACAATGGAGTATTTACAGAGTGATTTCTTATGAAGTTACCTAAAGGAAGCATATATAGAGTAAATAGGATTGGTCCGAGCACAGAACCTTGTGGAACTCCAAAACAAACTTGAGAACGTAAGGATGATTCATTATGAACGTGAACAAACTGAAAACGGTCAGATAAATAAGATTTAAACCAGCTTAGTGCAGAACCTTTTAGGCCAATTAAGTGTTCCAGTCTCTGTAGCAGAATTTGATGGTCAGTTTTCTCAAATGCTGCACTAAGATCTAATAACATAAGTACAGAGACAAGTCCTTTGTCTGAAGCAATCAGAAGGTCATTTGTAATTTTAACTAGTGCTGTCTCAGTGCTATGATGCACTCTAAATCCTGACTGCAATTCCTCAAATAAATTATTATCATAGAGAAAATCACACAGCTGGTCTGCGACTACTTTCTCAAGGATCTTTGAAAGAAAGGGAAGATTAGATATTGGTCTATAGTTGGCTAACACCTCTGGATCCAGGGTGGGCTTTTTTAGGAGAGGTTTAATTACAGCTACCTTAGAAGACTGTGGTACATAGCCTGTTAATAATGATATATTGATCATATCTAATATATGAGTGTTAACTAAAGGTAAGACCTCCTTAAGTACCCTTGTTGGGATGGGGTCTAAGACACGTTGATGATTTAAATGAAAAAATCACTGCAGTCAATTCTTGAAGAGAAATTGGGGAGAAGCAATCTAAATATATATTAGGTTTTACAGCTGTGTTTGAGGTTAGATAGGTGCTATCGGAGGGCAGGAGGTCATGAATTTTGCCTCTAATAGTTAGAATTTTGTCATTAAAAAAGCTCATAAAATCATTACTGCTAAGGGTTAAAGGAATACAAGGCTCAATAGAGCTGTGACTCTCAGTCAGCCTGGATACAGTGCTGAAAAGAAACCTGGGGTTATTCTTGTTTTCTTCTATAAATGCTGAGTAATAGTTTGCTCTGGCATTGTGGAGGCCCCTTTTATGTTTTGAGACTGTCTGCCCAGATTAAACGAGATCCTTCCAGTTTGGTTAATCACCAATTCCTTTCAAATTTTCGCGATATTTGTTTTAACTTACAGGTTTGAGAGTTATACCAAGGAGCGAACTTTTTTTTGCTTTGTTAACTTCTTTTTAAGAAGAACAACAGAGTCGAGTGTTGGCTACAGAGTCGAGATTTGGCTGTTCACATCACCAGGGTTGATTCATGTCATTCTAATCTGCTTATTTCCCTGCAATACGAACTGTCATTTTAGACCCTGCCCCTTCGTCCTGACCTGATCCCCTCATCAGCCCTGCAATATATATACTGGCCCATTTCCACCTGCACCACTCTGCCACTACATACTGCTGTGTAGTACAACACCACCATTAAACTAGAGACCAGTATGTTAGGTGACTGCAGGGCTTAATTTGTATATACAAAACAGAAAGAGTGCAAAGAGATTGACCTGGGTTAGCTGTGCAGTGAAAAAAAGCACAAGCAAAGTGTAAGTGCAGGAGGGGGCGAATGGAAGGGACCAGACAGGGAGACGGAGAGAGAGAGAGAGAGAGAGATGTAGTCAGTGGTGCTCTGGTTAGAGATCCTCTGTGATAAGACAGCAGCATCAGCATTCCTCATCCTCCGCCTCTACCATCACTCCATCTCAATCCAGCCTCCTCTCCATCTCTCTACCTGTATCCCCACTGTCTGTTTCTTTTTTTTTCCTGTGAACACAGACATGAACGAACACACACACACGCGCGCGCGCACACACACACAGACACACACACACACACACACACACACACGCGCGGACAGCCCTCTCTCTGTGGTGAACTAGCTGCTATTGATTGAATCTGAGGAGATGTCTGAGGAGGAGAGTACTGTTCAGGGCATGGGGAATAGACTACCCTCAGCTCTCAGCTAATAGATAGCACAGATTGCCTCGGTGTGTGTGTGTGTGTGTGTGTGTGTGTGTGTGTGTGTGTGTGTGTGTGTGTGTGTGTGTGTGAGAGATAGTACAGATTGCCTCATGCAAGCTGTTAGGCAGAGAAGCCTGTCTTTTCACAGGCTCCATTGACTGAAGCGCAGCGTGGAAACGCTTCAAGCCTGATGATAGGGCCGATAACAGGCCTGATGTGGCTGAATGAGCCCCGCCGGAGCCCAGCGAGCAGGGAAATACGATTTGGTAAATAGTGATGGTTACTTGTGTGAGACAAATAGCCCATTTGGTCAATAATCAAGACAGCTGCTGGGCAAAAAGGTAGGAGCCAAACTGCCGCAAGTTGGACAAAAAGGTTGATCAGCAAATGAAAGACAACGCATTTGTGGCAGATTGTTGCAAATGATAAAATGTGTTGTGTGAAACAGGGTTGTAGTCAGGTTTCTGTTGGGAAACTTATGTGTCCCTGGGAGGTCCTCGGCCGAAATTAACTTAATCATACAGCCTCTTGTTGGACCACTGCTAAAGAAAAAGTGTTTTTATCTGTTCTGAAAGGCCTCACCTGTACGAGCGATGTAAAGCCAGCTGTCACAGCCTCCTCCAGGATGTAGCCCACTACCTCCCTGATCTCTCTCCAACAACTTTGTCTTTTCCATGACTGTGTAGACTCAAACCAATGAATCACATAAATGGGGATAACAGCGCGCACTTCAGTAAGTCTCTCTTCAGAAGCATCCATAGTGTTACAATTCACTGCTCAAAAGATAGTGATAAGTTGTGTAACAAATGCAAAAAGACACTTTCAAACTCAGAATAATTTCACACCTCTATACACCTGGCCAATCGCTCCATAAATTGAGCTTGTGTGTCACATTGTCTGTTAGTAGAAAGTTGGTGGACCAATTCCCCCTTTTCAGTTTCACCATCAAAAAGAGGGTTTTCAAAAACTACTTGATAATATAACAAGCATTTTGTTTGAAGCATAACAAGGCCTTAAAGTAGGAATATTCTTGAAATAAACTCATTTGTACACGATGTTGTCCAACAACACTGTCACCAGAAGAAAATGTTCACATTTCTGCAAACCACAGATCTGTTACATTTGTATGTGTGGACTGACACATGGCAACATGCTGCCAAGCTGCAGACCTCTGCTCAAGATCAACAACCAAAAACACCCATTGTTTTTTGGCAACCCTTTGAGGCGAGCACATTCTCACTCCGACCTTGTCACATATCAGCCTTTGGTTGTGGACTTTCCACATCCACATATGATGTGCAAGGTAACCTCAGTACGTTTTTTTGTTGACGTTCTGGAACACCGTGTCAGCTTCAGCCTGTAACATGCATTGTCTGTTGTCAAAATACACTTCTGTTTGTTTGTTTGTTTTTACAGGAAATGTACAGTTTACATTTAGTCTCTTTCAAAATTAATGCTCGGCGTGGGTACAACATAGTTACATTTTGCCAATGCTTGCACATGGTTGAGTGTAGGCAACAAAAGCATGTGGTTGGGTGCAAGAAAAAAGAACAGGGTTTGGCTTTACAATCTTACGGGAAGTGAACACCAGCCTCCTGGGTGAAAGTTGGTGGCCCCTCCATCCGCCACCAAACCGACCTGTCCCTGCTTTTCCAGCAGCTTTATGCCACCAAATGTGTTGTTTTTTTTTAAGCCAAAACATGATCTTGTTCTAACCATGGCCAAGTGGTTTTTGTACCAAAACCTAACTGCACCTTCACTTCGGAAGGCATTAATAGTGTTGAGGGGGTGGGGATGTCCTCAGTTGGCACAGTTAGTGCAGGCATATCCTCAAATAGGCTTTAGTTTTTCAGATACCCCCTACCTGAGGTAGGGATACACAAAAACAGCTTATTTTCTTTCTTTTTCTTTAATGTAATGTTATTTTTCTGACTGTAAAAGGTAGATGGATCAAATACTGCACGCTGTGTCCCCTCAGTAAATCTCACTCTTGGTGTGAGTAAAGAAAAAAAGAGAGCTGAGAAAGAAGTTCAAACTTATACTTACTCCCCACTTATGACTTTCATGTATGTGACATTCAGAGCATTAATATGGCAGCAAACTACTATATGCTATGTAAAGATATAGTGGAGTAATGGCGTCCTGAGCAGAGAATAAAGTCAAGCTCCAACTATTCATGTTGTAATCTGAGCCAGTTAGTGACGTCCTGACTGTGTGGATATTAGAATGTCTAACATAAAGTTGTGCTGAGGTGAAAGAAAGAGCACTTCCTGGTTCACAATTCATCTGTTTGCCTTATTTTTGCAATCCAGAAACCTTGACACTAAGCATATTTTCATGGTTAAGTGAAATTAAATAAATTGTTATAAAATATGTGCTCAATGTTTTATGTTCACATGCCATAGACTTAAATGCCCAAACAACAACAACAAAAAGTTATGTTAGACTGATATTTATTTTGTGTCTGATGTTCTGAAAATTGTAATGTTACTATGTTGTACTAAAATAAAAGTTTTGATTGCAAACTGTTTAAAAAAAAAATAAGTTGAGTGAGCAAATTGGGGTTTGCAGTGTATCCCACTGGCTGGCTCATTACCGCCACCATTTTTGCTCAGTTACTGCTGATATCAAGAAAGAGTTGTGGCAACAGTGTGGTATGCTCTGGTTCCCCCCAGGTTAACACCGTTAGCAGTATTGCTGTTGTTAAGTGCTGTTTATGGAGTTAGCAATGTTAACTGCTAGCCCCCAGATCAGCCACCGTTATATTAAGAACTGTGTCCAGACAACTTACATGCTCTTAATTTTACGTAGAACCCCTTTTAGTGTCCATGAGTGTCCAATTGTGTGTTTTAGAAAGTTACAGAGCAACAGACTGTTCTATTACTTGTCTGTAATCTCTCTCTCTCTCTCTCTCTCTCTCTCTCTCTCTCTCTCTCTCTCTTGCACATTTTGTTTGCACTCTGTTGTAAGGTCATAAGATAGAATTTTCTCTTAGTCGCCATTTTACCACAATGACCTACAGCACTTGTGTGGAAATAAAATCTGTAACACACTATTGTAATAACATTAATAAAACATGTTGCATTACAGCATGTTAAAAAATCATGTATTAAATGTTGGTACATTGTCTATGAATGCTTAAGTGTTCTAGAGCTTCTTCTAGGTTGAACGTTGATCTATTTGTGCATGCATGCGGGTTTACATGGAAACTGACAGTCAATAATGGGCACTGTGGGTTCATTTTCTTCAGCTTCTTCTACTTGTGGCTGCTGCCTTGTAGTTTGTGTTGCTTTCCCTACTGGGCAATTTTTTAAAGCTGTGGCTAACTGTGTTCCCATGTCCCCAGAGTGCAGCAATGGCACAGGTGAGTAAAATGTTATCATAAATAAATGATACAAATTATGGCAAACACATTAACAAATAAGACCTTGGGTGTACAGAAAAATCCTTTGGAAGAAACATCTGGTAATATTTTCTCACAGTCAACAAAACCAAATCAAGACCAATACCAACAAAGAAAAATCAATCCTACTGATAGGTATTAGTATCAAGTCTGTGTGAACTCCCCAATTTATTGTTCTGTATGTTGGTACATTTAAAAATCTGATAAAGGGCTCTTCCAGTATAGTATCTTGCTGGTATATAGACAGCCAACTAAGCTAAAAAAGAAAAAAAAAAAAAAAGATGATTAATCAGGGTGAGCCCCTCAGCTTCCTGACTTGGTTAAATTAATTAACACAATACATGTGGGCAATGCATTTTTTTCTACTGACAAGTTGATTTCCCTGTGTTCTGTAAGGGAAGTTGATTTTATGGAAATGCAAAAATTGTAGAAAAATAAGGAATATATGGAGGTATTTTTGTGTCTTTATGTTGCAATCATATAAAACTGTTTTGAGAGCATATTTCTTGAACTGCAATCAAAAATCAAGTTTGTAAGTAAAAACGTATGATCATTTTGCTTGTAAATCAGTACTCTTTGCTTGCAAGTTAAAAAGTTTTGCTTGAGAGTTAAAAAGTTTTGCTTGCAGGACAGTCCTCTTTGCTTGCGAGTTAAAGTTTTGCTTGCAAGTTCAACAGCACTTAATGGGCGGGGCCTACGCTGATGGATGAGAGAAGAGTTTCTATTGGTGGGTTTGACGTGGCTCCATACATACAGAGCGGGCTACATCCACGATTCCCTCTCTCCCACTGGAAATGCTCGACAGTCTGCATTACTGCTACACCCCGGGGCAACGATGGCAGTGACTGTTACACCGTCGAATAGTTCTGCCCTGGTTAAACAAAAGCAATCTACATGCACCAGTTTAAATAAAACATTCTTGCTATTATTAGGCACACAGACCCGTGTACTTCTGATACCCTGTGTTATTCTATGTGATTTGGCTGTTGTTGTTGTAGATGGGATAACCACAGTATTTTACTATCCGTCTCCATTGTTTGAAGTCAGAGCGATGGTAAATAGCTCTTTTCTGAAGGTTTACTTACTACTAAAATCCCACATCCTGTGTTAAATACAATGCATCTTAACTATATTTACAATGAAGCTTGATTCTGCACTCTGCACTTAGCCTGTATGTGAATGTTTACCGTTGTTATGGCAACAAGTGACAGCTGACATTAGCGTCAGTTAGCTTAGCTCAATCGTCCGACAAACTATAACCTATAAAATTATAAAATTTTAATTCAACATATTTCAACAAAATCAACAACAGCTACCACCAGTTACAGTCCTTACAACCTTAGCTAATGTGTTGTCACAGGTCTGATTGTCAAAATTAAAGTAATAACAGTGTAAATCCCTGAGGAACTACGCTAGCATTAGTGACGGTTGCATCCACTCGTATGCAGTTACCTTACGTTACAGTTCAAACAAGTTATCTATTAAGGGTACACTACTGATAAAATCTGAAGGTGCTTAGGTGACATTTACCCACCTGAAAGGATAAATGAAAACAAACTGTGGTTTTGCTGGTCTTCAGTAGCTTTACTCTAGGTGTATTTGCCAAGTGAAGAACCAACTGTTTATATACTCAGATTTGCTCTCATGCCTTTACTCAAATCAGTTCTGCTTTAAATTGAATGGGGGGTATCTGTATGGTATCTGTTGATACAAAATGGATATCATATGCATACAATAATGTCACAATTGAGTGGGCATCGCCACCTACTGCTTTGACATGTGTATTACATCACTTGGCAGCGGGTTTTGAGGTTTCGTGTTGATATCTTTTTCTTTTTTTTTTTTTTTTAATCACACTTGTGTAGATGATTTTTTTTTTTCGGAAATTGAAGGCCAAAAAAAATTGGTTTCAGAATTGAATTTTGCCACAGCTCCACCGTAAACTACAGAACTCCCATGTTGCTTTGCAAGTGTACTAGGCTGATGAGTAGAATTTAAGAAACAGGCTAAATTACATGATGTTGCACACTCTTGTACAGTAGGTGGCGGTATGCACCTTTGAATTGTTTACAATCTTCAAACCGAGAGAAGAAGAAAAAAAAAAGCTTGCAAGCTGTCATTCCGATTGAGATTGGCCAATAGAGACGTGTCTTACAGCTTTCAGTTTAGGCCCCGCCCACCAGGTTCAACTTTTTACTTGCAAGGCTTTTTGACTTGCAAACAAAAAAGAAATGACTCGCAAACAAAACTTTAGGATTTGCGAACAAAACTTTTTTGCATTTAAAAAATCTTTTTTTTTACTTGCAATAAAACATTTTTTGATTGCAATATTGATACTTTTGCTCTCAAATCTTTTTTTGATTGCAAAACCTACTCTTTTTGATTGAATAATAAAGAAAAAAATGTAGCTCCATCGGAATAGGTTATTTTTACTATTTAAATGACTATAGAAGTGAGCCAAATGTGAGACAGAGACATCAGAGTGTACAGAATTCTGCTCTTAATCATACATAGCAACCAACAGACAGGTCTTGTTTATATCAATTTAGGGGCTCTTAATATGAAAAAAGATTGATAATTATTGCACTAGTGCATTAATCTGCTAATTTTTTCACCAAATGCACTATTTCCCACTCTTTGAGTAACATTTGGAAAAAAATACAGTAGTTAGCTGTTTTAGGAATCGCTAAAAAGCATATACAGTTAAATAATAATAAAACATACAGAAAGTACTGCTGCAAATAAATACAATGACTTAAACATAGCAAAACACAAGACACATACATGTATCTGACAGTCCCATCTTATCTTACAGAAACACATGAATGGACATGAGCTATTAACAAAGCATTAGTTAGTGGTGGTATGGGTAGATTATGAAAGAATGGGCCCCTGGGAACAGGTATGCAACCCCTCTCCTACATGGGAGCAAAACACAGAATTTGTGGTGGTCTTGCACCTTGGTTTTTTCTTTTTGTTCTTTTGCACCTTTTTGTAGTTATTTTGTGTCTCTTTGCAGTTCCTTTGCAGCTATTTGTGGTCATTTTGGGGCTTTTTGTGGTTACTTTGAGTGTCTTACTGGGCTTTACGTGTTAATTTAAGTGATATTTTGCAGGAGAAGTTTGGGTAGGAGGTCGACATTTTTGTCCCTAGGCCTGTGCACAGTAGGCCCATTCAGTGATCAATCCATGGGTGGTGGGCATAGAATTTGTTAAAGTTATGTGCTGGCAACACAAAAACAAAGCCAGTGCAAAGTCAATGAGGATCTTTTGTTATGGTAGACACATGAATAAAGTATAAAAAGCAAGAAAGTCTGCATAGGGCAGGTAGGAGGGGGTGGTGCATTATTCAAATAAACATGGACTTCCGATCAGAAGACAGTTGTTCTTGTTCTGTGTGACACTGAAAGTCAACTTTCTGTGAGACCGTGTTGTATGTACACACTAATGTACAGATACACACACTCAGTATGAGCTTCTTGTGAAAGCCTCAGGTCAGTGACTGGGCCTCTTCAAAACAACCCTGAATCAAATGCTCTGGGTCCATTTATTGTAAAAATTCTCTGCACTGATTTGTTCTCCTCTGAAAAACTCCAGTGTATCCAAACTGTCTTTTCTCCCCCCACAGTATCAGTGCAGCACTGTGTTCGCCTTGCTGCAGTGCCTGCCATTAATACCCGTCAGCCAGGCTTGCTCCCACATCATATTTCTGCTGTTCTGCTGGAATATATGGAGTGCCTGTTCAGCCAGCACTCAGGAAGCCCTGCATAATTTACTACAAAACAGGAAACGTCATTTGTGTTCTGCACTGGTAGCCCTCCAAGCACAACCACAAAGCCCAATTTACTCTCCTATACGTTCTACTGCCCATACAAAACCATAGCAATGTGATGTTTGATATGAATGTGCTGAGATGTTAGTGGAAGGTCTGTGAGACCTAAACACCTACTGCTTTATTAAAGCAACAAGCCCCAATATACAGAGAAATGTATCCAATAAAAACATTCAGCAGGTCCAGAATGTGAATGATTGAGAATAAAGTGCAGTGTTCCACAGGGTATGATCTTAAATTATTTGTGTTGTTGAAAAATTACTTTTGCAAGGTATGTGAATGGTTTCAAAGTATATTATTTCAGTATGTTACAGATGTTAAAATACTAATAATCTCAGATGGAACCAGACATCAACATGATGTCAGAAAGATGTTGGACTCTTATGTCAGATAAACGTTACATTTTGGTTGGAATGAAAATCGGGTTGATGATCTTTTAAATATTCAACAACATGACAATTACACATTGTGTGGACGTCAATATTATTAGAAGTTGGGTTTTGTTCTCTATACCTTACAACTAAATGTCATTATTTCTGTCAAGATAACACCGGCACGAGACGTTTGGAAGATGCTGAATTTTGGTTACCTGACTAAATTGACATTGACACTGTTCACCCGACTTCACAACCTATATTCAACTAAATATCAATGTCTAGGGAATGCTGCCAAAATGGAAAGATCATATGTAATGTAAATGTTGGGGTACTTGTTTATAAATTATCCTGGAAAATTCATGTTCATTCATTATGTAAATCAAAAGAACCACACGCAATGCATCATTGTACAAAGACCAGGATCCATTCAATTGGATGGTGTTGTGTATTCTCGTTTACTGTTTCATACACTGACTTCTGTTCCCACAAAACCCCTATAAATCCAATTTATACTAGTGTCACAAGACTTATTATCAAATTAGATTATGAAAAAAACTAAACATTGATTCCTTGTTTATGAAATTACAAACATTCAAATTTAAAGATCAAATGGAAAATGTATTACTATCAAACATAACATGTTTGCAAAGAGAGGCAGCAAGTTTATTCAATATGTACTGTATATTACGTTGATGAATTTTATAGTGAGGACCAACAAAATAAAATGTAAAATAGTGCATTTTATTGTAAGGGGTGTATCTATCTTGAGGATGTAATAAATGAGACTGTTGTTTTGATAAGACCAGCGGCATTATTCATTTCATCAAGTGTTCCAAGTTTAAGTGACAAAGCCCTCTAATGGCTGTAGCAGGGTTATAGTTTCATGCCTCAGACTGGCCCACTTTAGATCACAACCTATTATAACCTTACATGTTATGTCTACAATAGCGCACTGTTCTTTAAAGCCTGAGTGCACATCTCCCAACATTAGTCTTTATAACACAACATCCTTTTCAACAATATCAGAATCTATATTCTGTTCAAATAAGTGTTCACAGATATCCATACCTTAAAAATGAAAATAAAAGAATTAAAAAAAACAATTAAATATTAAATTTGAAAAAATAAAAGATAAAATAAAAAGTGTTGCACTCTCTAATAACACTAGCCTATCTCTCAGGGTTTTCCCTGGGTTTTTTGAGACTAAGGTGGCAAAGGCCTGTGGCGGGGGGCATCTTGACAGCTGTACTTTTAGATACAGTCCCCCCTTCTATTAAATATGAAAGGAGGCCCCCACATGCTTGAGCTTTACACTGCTGACTTGTATAATCAGAACAGACATATCCTGTGATTTTCAGCCTTCTATTTACCCTTTACAGCAGGCACATCCTGAGAGCTGAGAATATTATTGTCAGGTATTGTCCCCCTCTATTAAATATGAAAGGAGGCTGAAAATCACAGGACATGTCTGTTCTGATGATACAAGTCAGCGGTCCTGAAATGTGTTTCTCTTCTATAATACACATTCTACATCTCGGAGGCGATGTCTTTCCACATATGGGCTTCCTTTGCCTTTCAAACAGGGCAGAGCTCTATGGGAAACAGTAGGAGAGACACAGCCCGAGGGGGAACCGGGATCTGACACAACACCGGAGGGAGAAGCAGGTCCATGGAGCTGTGTGCCAGACGAATAAACAAGCGCGTTGCACCGAATGCGCGCGAATGTCGGTTTGGGTTGTGAGCGCGCATGATGTGCGTCTACATTGAATGGGTTTGTGCACGCAAAAGTCGCTACATCTGAACGCCCCCCACACACGTCAGGGTGCGTCTAGGGAAAAAAAAAAAAAAAGAGCTGCCAGTGGAGGCAGCCCAGGGACAGCGGTAGCAGCATACATGATACCAAGTGCGGTGACTGAACACCGGCCCAATAAAAAAAAAAAAAAACTGAATACAAATTACTGAACACCGGCTCTCGTCAGACCGGCCCACCAGGAACTGTCCCGGTCCTCCTGATTAGCCACTCCAGGCCTGGGCTGTAGTAATTATGATAGGAGAAAAAGAGGAGGCCAGGTGATGTTACAGAGCAACAAATCCACAGAGGGAAGAGGTCGGGTTGGATGAATGGGTCAACAAAACAGACCATGACTGTTCCCTTACCTTAACTACTTGATCATTAGGTAACCATGAGGTGGGGGTCCTCATTAGGAAAACTCCCCTGACCCTAAACAAAGACGACATTTTGATCCAAACCATAATATTCCCCTTCCCTTGGTAGAGAACGTATCTGTCACATAAACACACACAATAAACTAATTTATTTTGCATTTCAGAAAATGCTCCTTTGTGTTATTATGAAGGGCATCGAGAAGCAATGTATTTTGTAATTTAATTTGACTTTCTGATCTTTTGGCATTCTTCATCTTCACCTCATCCATTATTAACTGTGGCGGCTGTGGCTGTGGAGGTAGAGCGGGTTGAGCTCGTCGTCCACCAATCAGAAGATCAGCGGTTCGATCCCCGGCTCCTCCTATCTGCATGCTGAAGTGTGCTTGAGCAAAATACAAGATACAATTGCTCCTGATGATGCTTCCATTGGTGTGTGAGTGAGTTGCTTATATCACTGGTAGGCTGATAGCAGCCTGTGGGCCAAATCTGGCCCTTTAATAACACATTGGCTTGTGTTCAAAACTGAGGCTTTCCCTTTCACAGTCTGTATCAAAACGTTTCTACTGAAGGTTGGTAACAGTGTAGCTAAGTGTACTCAGTAAAGTGGAAATTTCCGCCAAGAAGCCCACTTCCAACTGCAAGCTGGATCAGACCAGAGTTGATCACGGCCACTCTAGACAATACCTGTGTTTTTAGCCGATGTATCGCAGCACATTTCAGAAGATGAGATATTATTATGAGGATGAATGTATTGTTAATAACTAAAACACCGGGTCACAGCATCGGTGCTCAGTTGAATTGTCCCTTCCAGTTCCCTTACGCTCAAGATGGTGGCAAAGATAACAATCATGGGATGTATTCATCTTGTAATATGCCTAACTTCAGTGGATCATAACATTCTGGGATATGGAATACCTGCAGATACTCTGATTCAAAATGAGACCAAACTTTTCTATGGTTGCCAGTTTTTGAGCCACAGCGAAGGCCAAAATGTGGTCTGCAACAGACAGTAAGGCTCGACAGTAGTCAAGATGATCTCTGAAAAAATTGCAGCCCCGGCCTGCTGGTCAGGTTTTCCAACATTTTTGATCACCACAACCCCGAGATGTCCTTGAGCATACGGTCATAAATGTGTACACAAAATATTAGTTTGATTGGTCCAGTAGTTTGTGAGAGTAACTGCTGACAGATAGGTACACACACTCATACACGCACATATGCACACACACGACCAAACGCATGATCCGTTCCAGGCTTACACTTGATAGAGACAATAACACGCTTGTGCAAACTCCAGTAAACATAGCAAGTCATGCGAATATCAAACACTTATTGGTAGCAGTCTAACAGACAAAATAACAAAAAACACAAAATTTCACAAAATAGAACTTTGTTAGCATTTATGAGCTTACATGAAAAAATTTACATTTGCCCTAAAAAAGACCCTAAAACAAGTTTTATAATATTTTTTTTTTCTTAAATAATAATAATAAATTTACTACTAAAAAATAAAATGTCCACCCAAATAAACAATGCTGAAAAAAAAAATCCTCGGTTGAACCTAGCTGCTGACCTGTGGCCTGTATATTATTAATATATTATTTGTCACGCGTTTATCCTCTATGAGGTAAAAATTGCAGACTTGTGCAGATGTGGATGGTATTACATTTTTAACCTCTTATTCAGGCAGCATCTTTTATTACATTTCACCGACTGATTTATTACACTGGGCTGCTTATTGCCATTTATTCTATTCAGATGCTATTCCATTTCATTCTTTTGTCATTATGCAGCTGGTAAAACTCTTCTTCTGGATATTTTCTCTATAATATCTTCAAATCAATATCAACAAATGCAAGCCGTCCCTCCAGTGTATGTCACAGCTAAATCTTTTTGACATTTTTATGAAGCGCAGCCCCACATCACAAGCAGCAGCCTTCAAATTGAATATTGATTTTAATGATCTCTTCTTTGGGGCTGCAAGAGTTTGAATCTTAATAAAGCGGAGAGAAATGCGGCGCATTCTCAATTTCAAGAAAACTTTATACAGAGCCCTTGGGAAATTCAATGGTAATGTGATAGATTTGTTGGGTTCCTCATTCATGAAACAGATTCCAATGAACTTTTTAAAGCGTGGGGAATCTTTTTGCAAATTTGTTTCGGTCTCTCTGGGGCAGCAGTCTACTTTATGCTGGGGCTGTAATCTCAATTAAATATGAACTCTTCAAATGAAGTGTACTGCTGCATAGAGGATAGGACTTACTAAAAAAAGTATCAAGCCTTCTTTCATTAAAGGTGGCCTAATATTTCTCAATTAACATGTTCCCTCTGCCAAAGCCCTTGAGTCAGTAGGCACACAGAAATTAGAAGACATCTGAAGGGGAGAATTCCATTAATTATTTTTTCTAAAATGTAATTATTATGGGGTGTTTTCATGATGGGTAGACTTCGGAATGATATTATAGGAAAAAATATTAGTAGGTGATGTGAAACAATCAGAAGCAGCAAAGGTTCAACATAAGGACCTTCTGATAATGAGACAACAGTGTGAACCTGTGACCCCAATCCTGTCTCTACGAAACACCTTTATATTACACACATTGCTTCCATGAATACATTTGGAGAGGAACATAATTTATTAAGCTATGTTACCAGGCAGTGTGTTTTCCAATCCAGTAATGTAATGCTCTATGTGTCAGAGACATCAGAAGGAGGAGGTCACAGGTATGGTTAGATATACAAAGCTCAGACCTTTGACACTGGAGACAAGCAGGTCAGGTAAGGGCAAACCCGGGTTTATATTTCTGCGTTGAATCACCACTAAACCTACACTGTAGGGTCTGTGTAGATGCATAATCTATGCCATAGCCTGACGTGCACTAAACTGCAAAAAAAAGTTTTCCTCAGGGGAAACAAAGCTTTTATTTACTTTAATTTCACAGATACAAACAACAAATTGTGAAGACAATAAAGTCCCCATAAAAAAGCGTTTGAGGTCTTGTGTTTGATTTATCGCAACTTCATGTGAGTAGAGGAAAAGTATGCTAGCCATTAGGCTAATCTAGGAAATCTTGTTAAGAAATGTCTCAAATATAGGCTTACTAATAATGTTAGCATGTTGTTATGTAGTGAAAACACGTCTGGAATAAGGCAGCTGTTTTCTAGGAGACTCTTAAGCCAAATTTTGTAATGCTATCTTTACTAGATGTTGCTTCTTTTCCTGGCTCCATGTAAGTAAAGAAAAATTCTGTTAGCCACTAGGCTAATTTATGTTACTAAATGTCATAGGCTTATGATAATAACCAGTAGCAAACAGCTGTTTTGTCTTTGAACCTTGCAAGTTATAATGGAGCAGAATTTTGTACTTACGTTAAATAGTGTTGGTATTAAGCCATTTTTTTATGTGTTGTAATTGTGTCTTCTCAGAAAGTCAACACAGAAGCATAGAAACCCAACTGCCAACTAGTGTTTTGGAGGTGTAACTGCAGCACAATGCAGACACATCACCACACAAATATAAATTCTCATAAGAGCATTGGTCACTTGTGTAGGTTACAGCGTAGGCTTTGCGTAGAGTCTGAATACCACTATAAATCAGACTTAAGGGATCTGGTCTGCCTTTGTTGCAAAATCTTGTTCAAAAGCTCTGTCACACTGATGCACGTCCAGTGCAAATAACATGTACAGCCTGCTTTTACTTTAAGATGCATGCGGGGTGTGGGCAAAGGTAGACAAGCTGCCATTAATTTAGTGGCATGCCACTTGTAAACCCGCAAAAATTGTAATGTATGGACATACATTTACACTTAAATGCTTCTGCAATGAAATCTGTCAAGCAACTCTTGTAGGACCAGTTATATGTTGAAGTTAAGATCTACAAAACTTAAACACTTCAAATTTTTTTGTTCGGTTTTTTGGAAACTTTTCCGGAAAACAAACAGTAGAAATAGTCTCTGCTCCATTATATCAATTTTACTTGGAAAAAAATCACCATTAAATCGTCTTGTTTCAATAACATTCGGAGTAGCATGCAGACAGAGAAGGGATTGTGAAAGACCAAGCACAGTGAGCCTCCACCCCGCTCAGTTAGCTTGGTACTCTCTGATGTTTACCAGTTGAATTGCCACAGTTACAGTGTCATTATTAAACAATGCATTTTTTTCAGATTACAGAACAAGAAAATGTGTTAAGATTTAAATCATAAGCTACTAAGTAATTGCTGCTGGGTGTAATCCTGCTCTATACAGCACTTTTACATCCTGACTGGGGAGGGGCCATATAAAGTAACTTCCATAATCATGCAGACTGTCTACATCTTTCAAAGGGAGCAATGGCCAACTGGGCTTAATCCAAACATCAGCCTCAGACTTGGAGGTGCTCACTCTCATCCAGACTGCTTCACTTGTGGCTGCAAACCATCTCAGTGTGTGTCACAGGTCATGGTCTAATTAGAAATGAAGACACCTTCTCCAAACTTCAAGGATGCTATTATGCAACGCCATGCAGTGGTCCAGGGGCCACTGCTTGCGATTTGGGTGCCCTATATGTAATTGCCAATTGCCAACATAGCCAAATACCTTTGCCAATGTCATATTTGGCTTATTTTGCAATTAATTAGGCTATCATTATTATTGTTGTTATTATTATTATTAACAACAACAACAACAATAATAATAATAATACATATTATCATTATTATTTATTTTTAATACTAGTAGTATTATCAGTGTTTCCCCATAAACTTGGGCAGCTATTAATATGGCTAGGCAGTTCGCTCCAGTAAAGTTTATGGGGAAACACTGATAATACTACTACTGTTAAATTATAAATTATATACTACTACTATTCTGATGACCATTTAGCATTATTTTTCATTTCAATTTTTTTTAACTGAGCCATGCGCAACACACTGATTTGCTCAGACCAAACTTGCACCACTCGGTCTCTCACTATCTCTCTCTCGCTCGCTCTCACTCACACACACGCACACACACCCACACACACACACAATCTTTTTGACAATGGCCATGTCTGTGGCTAGCCCCACCTTACCAGGCACACTTTGCTGATTTTCAGCCACCTGATGAATGGTGTTTGGCTTCTCGCCGAGCCATGAGCTATCCGTCCATCAGCTCGCAGAGGTCCTTGCCACGTTAGTGACATAAACCCCTTCAATGACGCGTTTTGCATCTCCTACCCCTCTCCCCCTGGCATTTGCCAACACAGATAAAATCAAATTCTGTAATAAGTAATTATGTATATCATTTTGCCTATAATGGTCTAATGGTGCCTACTGTAGTTGTGCTTCATCTCAAATTTAAATAGTTAATCATTATGATTATGACTGATGATCATTGGCTGTTTTGGTGCCCCCTCCAGCCCTTGATGCCCTATGCACAGTGTGTGATGCGCGTGTACGTAGTGGCAGTGCTGCAATGGACAAAGCTGAAATCTGATCTTAAAATGCTGTTATTAGATTAATACAACTCGATTGCCTTCTGCCACAACAATGTCTCACAATTACTGTTCATGCCAAAAAGGCATGGCTGTTAAATGCAGTGAGTGCATTAGATAGCTGCAATGAATGTCCAACATGCCTGAATCTATAAAAATATGTCACCATGGCAGCATGCCACTGCACTCAGTAATGTCCTCAGGTCAGCATTATAAACTTGGTCAGACACTCCCATATGACCAACTCACAGTTGGCACTGTGCTTTGTGCAACTCAAGCATTTACAACATACTGTACATCTAACACAGCACCACCATTTTATGATTGGGAATGCAGCATCATCCCTACGACAAAGTAGAACAAGGCAGACAGCACAGATAATCAGAGTGGATAAAAGCAAACCCCCAAGTTAGATTGTGGAAAGAGGATGATGCGCTGTAGCCCTATACAGGATACTGTAACAGTCACATTAATTAGAAAATGTGAGAAACATCTTGTTAGGAAATGAATCTTTCATTTGACTTAATTTTCCCGATGTTCATGGTAACTGGCTGCATTTATAAAGGCCTAGAGCTTATATTCGCATCATTTTACAATTTGCCTCTCATTCACTCATTCACACACACACTCAACCACCAACAGCTACCGTGCAATGTGCTGGCCTGACCATTGGGAGCAATTGGGGTTTGGTGTCTTGCCTAAGGACACTTCCCAATCTCATTTATTTATTTTATTATTTATTTATTATTTGAAATGTGTATGCTTGTGTGTCTTCTCTGTTTGTGTGTTAAATACTACATGACGTACTGAAATGAAGACATGCTCTCAGGCCAGAGTTACAAGGGGTTGTGGTTGAAATCTTCCCCTATCAAATGGGACAAAAGTTAAAGATCCTGATAATTGCTACTTGTAACATCCACATTCACACCTTAACCAATTCTCCTGTTTTTAATACGCAGCAGACAACACCTTCCTTACAAAGTAGCTTTGATAATCACTAAAGACTGATCAACCTGAAACACTTCCTGTAGCACATTTACAATAAAGCAAATACATGAAGGAAACACTAAAAAAGCAAATTACAAACACACACACACACACACACACACACACACACACACACACACACACACACACACACACACACACACAGTATTTCGCACGGATAGAACTTACCCACAGATACATCATCATGGTTACTGGACAGCTGAGTGCCTTCCCCTGCAGCGCCGAAACAGACTCCTCCTTTGCTTTAAACACAAGTTGTGCAACCTACTGCGTATCCTTCGGTCACCAGCTCACCATCACAGTCAGTGTGTGCCAACTGTTCTTAGATTGGGAAGATGCCTCTGACCCTTTTTTTTATTTTCCCTTTGACTTCTCTTTCTTCCTCTCCGCTCCTTTTGTGTAAAATCCTGCTTAGCCACCACTTCTCAGTGAGTGTGTACTTCAGTATGCGCGCGTGTGTGCGCGTGTGTGTGTGTGTATGTGTGTGTGAGGGAGAATGAGGGAGCCTAATGACTAAATCTACTCTATGCAGCAGGAGGCTACGGTATACCACTGCACAGTGAAAGCGAAAGAGGGAGACAGAAGAGGAGAGGTGGAGAAAACCACACTCTCACACACACACACACACAAAAGTGTACACTCAGCTGAAGTGTTCTTGTAAATAGCTGTTAGTAGCTCGCTCAAGCTCTTTTTGATGTGGGCTTCTAGTAGTGTATCAAACTGGGCTGCTCACATCTTATCGTAGATACAACAAATTCTAACAGGGCAAGCAGTACAGATGATCAGAGTGGATATACACACACTTAATTAATGCTTTTTTAAAAGTACCAGTGTATTAGGATCCTAGGGGACCCCCAGTCAAAAGCATCCCATTCTGCCTATGCAGTTTTAACACTAAAACCACCGGGGGTCACTGAGTACCTACAATAGCCGGCAGGTAAAATATCGGAAACTTTAATATCCTTTGATTCATCTAAACTAAGTCCTGGACAGCGCCATTCAACCAGGTGAATCTTTAGTGAATCTATGTGCTGATCTGACAGAGTAGAGGACTGTGGTTAGAGAAGTAGAGGAGGTGTGTGCTTTAGCCTATGCTGGTTTCACTCTACACAATATCAGCCCAATTACAGCCCGACGCAGCGTGGTACAGTGTCGGCTCGGAATGTGAACGACAATGAGTGTTCTCCATCAAAGCCGTCACTTTAAACCAATAGAAACACAAAGCAATGTGCTGCCTTCGATAACTATATGGCAACAACACCCCAGTCTTTTTCATATATCCTCGAGGGATGTTACCAGGACAGAGTAAAAAGGGAAAAACATGACATGAAACAGCAGAGGCACTTTAGCAACCTGAGTACTGCCATTAGCATCAAGCTTGCAGAGAATGTTATTTCTTCATAATGGAGAAGGATATAAAGAAATAAAAATTTTAATATAGTGCTTTTACTAATCACAAATGCAGAAGGTACCAGCTTCATTTGAAACACACTGCATTAGAAACGGGCCTTTATTTCTCATTCCCTTTGTATGTTTCTATGTATGTTTTTTCTTTTAATCCGCTTCTGTTTGCTGTTTGTTTAAGTTAATACAACGTGCTGTCATTTCAAACTCAACACTTCCTGTATCTGTTTAAAATTAAAATGCCATTATGGACTTCCGGTGGACTTAGACCAAGATGGCGGCGTGATTTAATTGCTCCACACAACCTCGCAGAATTTAATACAAACCCCCAAATTATATGTATTAGTTCAACAGCAACCATGTCAAAAAACTTGTCGAACAAGGAGAGTGATATTTTTAAGCATGCAAGAAGTTCGCAAAAGCAGAAAAGTGAGCCAACAATTAAGAATGAGGAGCAGGCTAGCATGGACCAAGCTAGCATAGCCACCGTATTAACAGAGCTAAAGACACTTCATGCTGAGTTCAGTGGATTTGGTTCAAAACTGGACGGAATAGATGGACGTCTGTGTAAGATGGCCAACTCTGTGGAGGCTCTAGAAAATAACATGAATGAGGTGAAGCGGGACGTAGCATCCAATATTGCACGGATGGAAGAAGCCGAAACATGCATCATGTCAACTGGAGAAAAGTTGGAGACCAGCATGGCGGAGCTTAGTAAAGCTTCTGGACGGATCACATACCTTGAATACAAAGTTGAAGACATGGAAAATCGCAGTTGGAGGAAGAATCTACAAATGTTTGGACTCAGAGAGGGAGAAGAGGGAAGCTGACAACTGTTGGATTACGTGCAGGAGATGTTGCCGGGCTGGCTGGGTACTGATAAATCCATCACGCTGGAAAGGGCTCACCGTACACTGGGCCCGGCAAAACCGAACCAAGACAGTTTGTTGTTTTCTGAAGTTCCAGGACCGGGAATTTGTTTTCCGCTGCTCCAAAGTGCGTGACATCAAACACAATGGGAACAATCTCTCTTTCGCCCAAGACTTATTCGCTGAGACAATGAGGCAGAGACGTGAATTCAATGCAGTTAAGAAGCTGCTTATTGATGCCGGCTCCTCCCGAGGTTTTCAACAAAATCCATGCAGAATAAGAGTACTCCATAATGGCAAGATCTACCTCTTCTCATCACCGGGGGATGCGGAGAAGTTTCATCGTGGACTGTGAAGGGAAACCCATGCCGGGTTTGTTTACAAGCAGAGAATCAGCTGATGCCTGTTGACGATGCACTGCACTGAATAATGTCGGAAAGGTTTGTACTCTCGTGTCTATGAACAGGTGACCTTACTCTATACAGAGGACATACTGTAAGGACATACATTACGAAAGGAGCCTGGGATTTTTTTTTTTCTCTTTCTTATTTTATTTTATTTTATTATGGTTATCCGACCTGACTGTATTAACAAGATGTCATGTCGACTATTTTCATTTGTAGATATGGTACACGAGGGTACTATAATATAATTTAATTTAACCCAGTTATTTCCAAGGCTTAACTTTAAACGCTATGGACGCTAACATAGATGGATAACGTGGGTTTGTTTACATGTCGGGTTAATCAGCTGATGTCTTTTGATAGATCATTACCGTTAATATTGGAGAAAAGGACTGGAGAGGTTTTCGATTGTATTTTCTGTCCATTGTTACCTTAAATATTGTATAAAGGGCCCAGAAGTTTTATGTTCACTGTTACTTGCTTGAGGGTTACAAACCAACAACAAACAACATGTCAACTTATTATAACATTTTGGGCACAGTGATTGAAAGGAGAGCACGTTGTGGGAGGATGTTGTTCAAGTCTCCCCAGGTACTGTATATGTATGTTGTTGTTGTTTTTTGTTTTGTTTTGTTTCGCAGCAGCCTCTTTTTCTCTCTTTTCTTTTGCATAGATACGTATGTATCACAACTGAAAACTCCTCTAACATAAAAATAAAGAGCTGGAATGTCAGGGGGCTTCGGAAAATAACAAAATTAAAACAAGTTATGAGTAGGATTAAACATCTCAAATCTAAAATCATATTTTTGCAGGAAACCCACCTGACAATTGCAGACTTAAAGCGCGTACAGAGCAGATGGCCTGGCCAAGTAATATATGCATGTTATAATAATTATGCAAGGGGAGTGCTTATCCTTATTCACCGGACAATACCATTGCAGATTGTTAAAACTATCCAAGACCCAGGCGGGAGATACGTTATTGTCCAATGCAATATCCTATCAATGACATGGAACCTAGTGAGTATTTATGGTCCCAATGAGGATAACCCCGGTTTCTTCAGGAATATCTTTCTTGATTTGTCTACCATGAACGGATTTCAATTGTGCTTTAAATCCAACAATAGATCGTTCAACGGGCTGTGACACGGGTAAAACTCAAACTAGAGAATTACTGAAACAGTTTATAGAGGACCTTAATTTAGTGGATGTTTGGAGGGAACGGAATCCTGATAAAAATAATTATTCCTGTTATTCAAGTACATATAAATCTCATTCCTGCATCGATTATTTCATTATTTCCAGAGAACTCTTACCCAAGATTAGCGAATGTTGGTATAATGGTATCATGATAAGTGACCATGCTGCTGTATCAGTCAAAATCCAAATTGACAAAATTGTCCATAGCCCACCTAATTGGAGATTCCAGGCGAGATGGCTGCAAGACCAAGTTTTTGTTGACACTATTGGCTCTAAAATTAACAGCTTCTTTGCACTAAATACTGATGAAATTAGTGCTTGTATCAGATGGGAAGCATTTAAAGCATTCATCAGGGGAGAGATTATTAGTTACACCAGTTACAAAACAAAACACAATAAAATGGAAATGGAAAATTTGGAAAATCAAATCAAAATATTGGAAAATGACCTATATGAAAAAGATGATCCTATAAAACAAAAGGAATTGATTATATTGAGAGCTAAATATAATAAAATGTCCACAGATAAAATGCCAAAAGTTTAATGTGGTTGAAACAAAGCTGCCATGATCAAGGAGAGAAGGCGGGAAACCTTTTAGCCTGGAGAATAAAAAAAACAACAAACTGACCGAGCAATGGACACCTCAAGGAGCTCTAACAATAGACCCGCTAGAGATAAATACATGTTTCAAAGATTTTTATGAATCCCTATATAGATAAGAATGCAACCAAGACTCGGATGTGCAGGAAACATTTCTTCATCAGCTTCAGTTTCAGTCATTATCTGAGGACATAAAAAATTAATTGGATAGGAATATAACGGCAGAGGAGTTGACAGAAGCAATCCAAAATATGAATAGTGGAAAGGCACCTGGGCCTGATGGGTTGCCTATAGAATTTTATAAAACATTTAAAGTCCGTGGAAAGTGAATTCAATGATTTGCTTCTAAACACCTTATACATATTTGAAAATTGTTACAGAAAACATGTGAAAAGTTTGGGGATTGTGCATTACCAATTTGTGGAGTTATAGCCTTAAACTGTTTGTCATTCTCTCAATTTTTTAAATTTTCTGATCCTGAAAAAAAGCCGTATCCCGGGTGACCTTGGCCCCTCCCCTTCTATATAAAGCCGAATGCGCCCTGTTGTCATTGGATATAGGGGGCGGGGTTTCGCGCATTCCGTGGACACGCCCACAGCGTTTGGGAGCAGAGACAGAGGCTGATTTTTACACAACTTTGAAGCCTAATTTCATATATTTGCCGATTTTTTTAATCGTTCAAATTTGACAGAGTAGCTTACAACACCTTTTTCTGTGGTATGTCAAACTCAGATGACATATTTATTCTCACTTTACACGGACTTTAAAACTAAACCGGTAGAACCACTTCTAAATATGTTTAAAGAATGCTTCCAGGAAGGTACTCTTCCACCCACTATGAGACTAGCTATGATAACCCTCATACAAAAACCAGGCAAACCATCCACAGAGTGCTCGTCATTTAGGCCAATCAGTCTGATGTGTAGTGACACTAAAATACTTTCTAAAATGCTAGCAAGAAGATTGGATCCACACCTTCCTAAACTTATACATAATGATCAGAATGGGTTTGTACAAAAGCGTCAAGGTTTCCATAACATCAGAAGAGTCCTTAATATATTACATGAAAAAGCTGGTGATAAAGATACAGTGGTACTGTCATTGGACGCCCAACAGGCATTTCACAGAATAGAATGGCACTATCTTTTTAAATTGCTACCACAATTCGGATTTGGAGAGGGGTTCCTTAGATGGATTAATGTTCTTTATACAAACCCAGTAGCAGAGATCTTGACCAATAGTATTGTCTCAAAACCATTCAACTTACAGCATTCAACCCGACAAGGCTGTCCACTATCACCGATACTATTCACTTTGGCTATTGAACTTCTTGCTATGGCTATCAGAGCCCATGATGGCCTCGCGTACATCCAGATAGGCGGACAAGAACATAGGATATCTTTGTATGCCGATGACGTCATCCTTTTTCTGACCAGGAGTTCTCTGAATATAATTTCTCCAAGTCATCACTCTTATTTCTAAATAAAAATAAATGCCTGACACCATCTATAGAGACACTGTTTACAAATGCAAAAAATGGTTTTACCTATTTAGGTGTTAAAATTATACCTGAAATCAAAACTGTTGTATTTTCAAATTATGACTCGCTAACAGAAAACATAACAAATATGTTAAACTGCTTGACAGTAATGCCAATTTCAATGATCGGCCGTATTAATATAATAAAAATGGATATACTGCCAAAATTCCTGTACCTTTTTCAATCAACCCCACTCCCACTTCCCAAGTGTTTTTTTTTTTTTTTTTTTGATAAAAATTAATAACATTCTTGCTAAATTCATTTGGAACAATAAAAAAGATAGGCTGCGTTTGAAGTTGCTTTATTTGCCGTATGAGAGAGGTGGCCTTCGTCTTCCAAATCTGCGGTGGTATTACTGGTCTGCTCAGTTACACTCTGCTTCGTTTTATTTTAGCTCGGATATTCTTCCTGCTTGCATAAATATTGAGCAAACAACTACCTCAGAACTACCCCTCAAGCAGTATCTATATTCGGCAGATCTTAAAACATTGAGAAAAAAAAAGACAAAGAATCCTTTTCTTAAAAATGTCACTACCATTTGGTATCGTGTACACCAGCATATTGGAGACATCCCTGCTTTATCTCGTTTTTCTCCTATATGGGGAAACAATGATTTTACACCAGGTAGAGGTGATGGTGGTTTCAAGCTTTGGGCAACCAAAGGTGTGCAATGCATAGGGAACCTATACAGAAATGGCAAACTACTTACCTTTGAGCAAATATGCAAGGGGTATGATATACAAAAAAAAAAACATTTTTTCAAATATTTACAACTGAAGCCTTTTTTATCATCAAAAAATAAAGACCTAATATCTGAGCCACCTTTGACAAATCTTGAAAACCTAATCATTACAAATCTGGCTAACAGGGGCTTAGTATCTTTGTTTTATGGGACTTTGATATCTCATGAAAAGGAATCATCCAAAGACAGATTAGAAGCATGGAAAGTCAATATTGGAGAGGATATACTTGAAGAACACTGGGAAGTGGCATGCTTAAAGGCACAGCAAAATACAATTAATACAAAATTGAAATTGCTCCAGTATAAATGGCTGATGCGAACTTATATCACCCCAGTGAAACTGAATAAAATCTGTCCTAATATTCTAGATACTTGTTGTAAGTGTTTAGAAGAAAAAGGAACACTGTTCCATTGTGTTTGGGAATGCTCAAAAGTACAACCATTCTGGCAGAGTGTGGTGGGGGCCATTTCTCAGATGGTGGGTAAGAATGTTCCCCTGCAAGCCAAACTCTGTATCCTGGGTATATTCCCTGAAAATTCGGTCGTCCATTCTAAACAATCAGTACTGATTGATTTTGGGCTTCTTCAAGCTAGAAGACTGATTGCTCTTTTCTGGAAAGATATACAATTGCCCTCAGTAAACTTATGGTTGAAGGAGATTGCAACATATCTTGCATTAGAAAGACTTACATAACAGCACATTTCAGAGTGGCCTTTTATTGTGGCCAGCCTAAGGCACACCAGTGCAATATCCATGCTGTCTAATCAGCATCTTGATATGCCACACCTGTGAGGTGGGATGGATTATCTCGGCAAAGGAGAAGTGCGCACTAACACAGATTTAGACAGATGTGTGAACAATACTTGAGGGAAATGGTCTTTTGTGTATATAGAAAATGTTTTAGATCTTTGAGTTCAGCTCATGAAAAATGGGAGCAAAAACAAAAGTGTTGCGTTTATATTTTTGTTCAGTGTAATAGCACAGCAAGATGTCTTGACTCTACAATTGGCTAATCTAACATAGTGCTTGTATGAACGGACAAAAATGTTGTGTAATGTTAATCTGCCATTACAGTGAATGGAGGACTGGTGTGATGGTGGAAATGAGTCCTGTTCCTGCTGCAGATCACTGCTATATGCTGTTCAGAGGCTGCTGTAGAGCAGCTCTGCTCATCTCCCGGAGTAGGGATAAAACAGTCATCTTGTTGCACTTACACTCATATTTTATTATGTAAGATGCATAAAGTTGAGCCACTAGGTGGCACCCATGCTAGTTATTTTGGTGACATATGGTGATTGTTTGACTCTACAAAGAGCATCTACCATATTCAATGTGCAGTTTATGATTGTATCAACACTGGGTGTGGATGCAACAGCAATAGTATCCCCACATGGTCACTACGATGAAAGTCTGCCATTGCTGATTTTAGGACATTTTGCTGAAGGTCATGGGGACCATTATGTTAGCCTTGATGGATCAGTCAGACCATTCATTCAAAGAATTCAGGAAACAGAGAAGCAGAGTGTGCTTGTTTATAATACTGGCTCTGATGCAGTTCCTGACCACCATTCAAACCCTGACTCTGACCTTCCCTCTGACCCCAGCAATCACCTTCCCCTGGACTCTGACCACCATTCAAACCCTGACTCTGACCTTCCCTCTGACCCCAGCAAGCATCTTCCCCTGGACTCTGACCACCATTCAAATTCTGACTCTGACCATCCCTCTGACCCCAACAATCATCTTCTCCTGGACCCCGACCACTCAAACCCTGACTCCAACACAGTATGTCACACTGGCCCCGATGTTGTTCCTTCTGCAGGTCCTACAGTGCCAAAATCTATCTTTCATGCTGACCCTGACACTCTCTTGGTTGCTAGCCCTAACTTGCCTCTGCTCGTACTGTCATCCATTATCCAGTATTGCCTGTTAATGGATTTTACAATGCTGGGCACCTTCAACAGAGTTTCCAACTTGTTCATAGAGCTAACCCTGCCATTCCTACCAAGAATTTATATTCATGATACTTTGGTGGAAAGTTTAAATATTGTGACGGATGAAGACTGCTGCATAAATATTAGTAGGTTATACAGAGCAGCTGGCCGCAATAGTGGCCTTGCATCGAATATCAGGGAGCTCTTCAGCCAAAATGCCAGGTGGATTACAGCCTGGATCGTGATTCAACATATATCTTTCGGATAACCATCCGAAAGATATATGTTGAATATTAAAGACATTTATTGGAAGAAGTAAAGTTTTCTTTTTTTTTTCTTTTTTTTTTTAAATCCCATTCACTCATTAAGCCTTGATCTGAGTGAACACTGACACAGTCATTGACAAATGGAGCCCCCTGGATTTGATTTTTGTTGGCAGCTATAATTTATGGTCATGTATTATTTATGCATATTGTTTAATTAAATTTATTTGGACTTATGTTTTTACTTGGGTGTCCTGACAGGCTGTGTTTACATTTTAAGAACTTTTGAGCTGGTTCATTGTTATTACATTGTTCTAAAATGCTCTTTTCATTCTTGCACAAAATAAAGTAAATTGAATGAATATGTCACGCTGCTATCATGTTTTTAACGTAAGTAGTAGGAAAACAATGCTTAAAAGTCTTTATTAAATTGGCATTAAGACCAACAATAAAATAACAGCAACTGGAAGGTCTTCATCAGGTTGTATTGAAGGAAAGAGTTGTTTACTTATTATCTGAGTTGGCCATTGCTCCACTACATTTTGCAGAAATTGTGTGATCCTGCTGACTGACTGCTGAGTCATTATTACATTATGAGCGGCGCCAGTAAGGCGCATAATGTCATAAGATATTACATTATGCGCAAAGCCGTTATTACGTTATCTGCTCAAGATTTTATTACATTATGAGCCAATTATTCCATTATGAACTTTTATTACATTTAAGTTATTACATTATGAGCCATTATTACATTATGAGTTGCTACTTCTGGATACATTCTGTGTAAAAAAAAATTGGTAAAATGCTAGATATGCTAATTGACAACATTCCCTTATTATTGAAAAATTAATCCAGTCAGCACATTTTCCTACATTTAAATTTAGGATGCTGTTTTACTTCACAAGCCAAAAAGGTTGGAAAACACTGTCTTATTTACCAGGAAAACAGGCAAGTGTTAAAACGATGCAAGGATTGCACAGAAGTGTGTTGTTTTATGTACTGTGACACCAAGGCGAGATGCCTGCCAAGCTTCAGACCACTGCAGATGACTGTTGAAGACCAACAAAAAACAAAACCATTTGTGTTTTGTGACCCGTCACTGTTTATCCAGTGTCCATAGTGGCACAAAAAGCGGGTATTTTATGCCAAAACATTATCCTTTTCCAGCTACACTACAAGCGTTTTCTGCACCTAAATCTATCAACACATTAACCACAGTGTTCTTGAATTGTGATTGTTGTGTATTTTTTGTTTTGTTTTTCTTGCAATGATAGGCGAAGTAAAGGCAGTGGGATCACTGAAACCTCACTAGCTTCCCACTACAGAACATGGCTGCGCATAGGTATGTATGACTAAGCCAGAGGAAATACAACCTGTTTTTTTTTTTTTTTAACCAGCTCATAAAATACCAACGCTTTGTCATGCCCCTCGGCATCTTATGGTGACGCACAGGGCACCCTTTAGCACCTCTATGTGATGCACAATTGAAACACATTGTAACTTGTGGTTAAGATTGTGAAACAGTTGTGGTAAGGTTTACGCAACAAATCTATTTGGTTAGGTTTAGAAATGCATCTCATACAGATGCAAAAGGGTGCCTTTGGAGTCAATATCACATTCTGATGGGCATGACAAGCATCCGTATTTGATGCTGTGGGAATGAAAACAGCCTGGGTAATGATGACAGGAGTCAAACATCAAGTGTTTGTGGTGAAGGGCAAGAGCTTTACCCATGAATCCCCAAATGTGCCCTGTGTTTCTTTATGTTCATCACCTGCACAAACAGTTCGGTGAATGTTTGACACAGCAGGTACTCAAAAATAACAAGCTGGATGACTTGTCTGTATAGACTTCTGACACCCTGACCTCTCATCAGAGCCAAACACAACTTCATTTTGAATCCTAAAAAAAAAGCATTTGGCTCCACACAAAACAAGTTATGTTTGAGTTTGCAAATCTTATGTAACTTATTTGGGGAGAGGCACAGGGTCAAAGATCTTTTGAGAAATAAAAAACATATCTTGCTGACACTTCCAAAACAGCTCAGAGACATCATTTTATTTCAAGTCTGACATATTTTACATATATAATTTCCTCCTGCACAAACATAATACAGTAAAGATGCATAAGATTGTATTTATCTCTTATGAAGGCAGCAGGAGAAATGTTCTATAATAAAGTAGTGTGAGTCTATCAGTTACCTAAATAAGCAGGGGTACATGAGTTAAAACAACTTTGAGTGTAGCCATTGGAACAAAGTTGTACAGTATGCAAAAGCATTTTCAGATTTGTCATCTAATAAAGACACTATAAGGCAGTGGAGTTACTTTACAGTGCACATAGGAGTGTACAGATTTCTGCCCTTGAGGTGAAATGATTGACTTTATCTAGTGGCTGTAGGGCGGGTTTGGCCTATGTACGCACTATGAACATGGTTTTTATGATCCACTGGAAAGGTTTAAGCTTCACAATATGTATTTTATAGCATCCATTTCTAAGTAAACCAGCAATGTATGGAAACAAATTGAAAATTAAAATTACAGCCAAACAGTTATGATTAAGTTTACATCCATGTCTGTCCAGAATCATCTGTAGCCATGACAATACACAATGCTCCAATTATGGATGTTGCTGCAAAGAAGCTACAAATTCTAAAACATGGATGCTTCAGACATATCTTCCACTCAATAGCATAGACAATCTATACAATCAGCACATTTTCGAGGTGGACACCCAAGATTAGTGTCACTAATTCAGTATCTGTCCAAATGTCTCCCTTCTGTTACTGAGTTATGACAATATGTAATGGCTGGAAAAATGTTTTTGCAGAACATTCTAATGTCACAGTAAGGTTGACCTTTGACCTTTTGGATATAAAATGTCATCAATTCTTCATTTTATCGTATTAGACATTCCTATGAAATTTTGTCCTAAGTAGCTTATGAATTCTTGAGTTACAGCCAAAAACCTGTTTTGTGAGTTCACTCTGACCTATGACATTTCACCACTAAATTCTAATTAGTTCATCCTTGAGTCCAAGGGGACATCTGTGCAAAATTTAAGAAAATTCCCTCGAGGTGCTTTTGAGATATTGCATTCCCCAAGAATAGGACAGAGGCAAGGTCACAATGACCTTGACCTGTGACCATCAAAATCTAATCATTTCAGGTGAACATTTATGCCAAATTTGAATAAATTCCGCCAAAGTGTTCTTGAGATATTGTGTTCACAACAATGAGACAAACAAGGTCACAGTGATCCTGACCTTTGACCACTAAAATCTAATCAGCTCATTTGACAAGATGGATGTGCCAAATGTGAAGAAATTCCCACAAGACATTCTTAAGATATCATGTTCACGAGAATGGGATGAACAACATGAAAACACAATGCCTCAGGCTATGGCTAATGCCGCTCAGAGGCATTAAAAACATGTGTCAGATTTATGTGTGCAAGTCACAACAGCAATCACACGAACATTACATTCAACATTTTGCAGGTCACAGTGACCTCTGACCACCAGAATCCTATCAGTTCATCATTAAGTCCAAGTGGATATTTATGCCAAATTCCCTTGAGGCATTCTTGAGATACAGTATTACGTTCACAAGAATGGGAGGATGGACAGACAGACAGAGAATCTAAAAATGCAATGCCTCCAGCAATGGCTGTCACCAGCTTAGGCATACTAACAGGACTCTGCAAACTTTTAAAAGAGAGCAGAAATGATTACCAATAAGGTTACCAATCCCATGCATGGCAATGCAGCTGGCAGCATGGCAGCATGGTAGCTTCGCTATGATTATTGGCTCCATCCAATCTTACTAACAATCCATATCATACTGTATGCACGCAAGCTTTTCCCTTAAACTCTCAGTATCCCTGGCACCAGCAGATTATCTTGATAGAAAAAAAAACAAAAAAAAACTTTTTGCAGTATATATCTAATTAATATTTTTATGGGGCCCTTCGGGGGGGGGGTTCCCTTTTGGGGGCCCTAGGCAGTTGCCAACCTTTTGGTTAATGGTGAAGTCTGCACTTCCTTTATTAGCCTGGCTTTAAAAGCAAATACATACCAGTTATTTGAGGTTCATAATGTCCTCTGAGCGTCATCACTTTGATCCTACAGGGTTCACGGTGTGCTCATGTTCAATATACTGTAGGTTAGATGTTGTGCAGAGGTCAGCACAGATAACATTAATATTTAATAGCTCATATTTGTGTTGCAAAACAGCTATAGATTAAAAGTGCATCACCTTTATAAAATGGCATCACATGTTAAGAATTGATTTCATACTGTAGGTCGTATAGAGTCATGGTGATTATTTGACATGTCAGGTCTTGACTCTAGAATGAAAATATGGAATACTGAACTGAAACAGCAATAGTGTGATGTATGGGATGTATGATGTATGATGTGTATAAGAGAGTATCTGCACACTTGGATCAATGCAGGTATCTTTAATGAAGAGTCATCAGGGTAACAGGGTAACCCTAATGAAGGTCCTTTGACCGAAAGCTTGGTTCATGAAAGATACTTGCATTGATCCAAGTGTGCAGATACTCTTTCCTACACAAGTTTGACACATGGTTTTCTGGCACCTTGGCATATTCTGGTCGTGAGTGCGGTGATTTGCTCCTATGTATGATGTGTATGAAAGTAAACAGTGATAGAAGATCCTGCTGTGATTAAAAATGTGTGTTTATCATAAAAATACCCCTAGGGCAAAGTAACCAAACGGAAAATAACCAAAAACTCTGAGTCCAGATCCAATCTGTGAGTGTAATCTATTTGCTTCTCATTTCCCCATTATCCTGAAGGAAATACTTGATAAATTCTTTATGGCTATGGACAATTAAAAAGAAATGAAATCGGCTGGTAGCTGTGTGTAGAGGGGATTGCAATAAGATGCCATGGCATGAATAATAACACTATTGCTGGAAGTTTATTTTTAGACTCAAAATGCTCCCACAACTTAATGAGAGTTATGCTGCATGGCATCAAAGCCAACACGGGCTGTACTTACTGCTGCTGTAACTGCATTTTATTTATTTATTTATTTTAGGTTTATGGTCGGTTATTGGAAAAAATCACTTTTGCTTAACCCAGCAATAAAATACAGAAGTAGACTCAAAATCCCATGAGGCAAGAAGACAGCAAAGAGGCGAGAGCTCTGACTCATTAAGTGTGGATATGAGCTAGCTCTACTCAATCTACAAGATTTATAATGAGGCTCCTGGTTCACTGCTATTCTCAAGTCTCTTGTCAAGTCAGTAATGAGACCAAAACATGCTCATCATACAGATGCCTCATACATACCACTAAAATCAAAGCACTCATTCATGAGAGTCTGAGACATGCATGGAAGCATGTCCACACGCAAACTACAAAGACGACTACAAGGTCTATAATCTGAACAATCTGAGATACAACATACTGTACAGAATACACACTACTCTAGGCTGAGAGATTAATAGACTTGTTTTATGTCACATATACTGAATTTTAATGTGTTACTGACTGTAAGTGTTGCAGTTTTTATCAATGGACTATTTATTAAAAGGTACAGAAAATTTGTAACTACATGGATGTTAGTTTTGTTGGTGGTCTTGCCATTATTTTTTAAAAAGGTTATATCAATTGATAACACATGTTTCAGAGCAATAACACCAATGATGTGAGGGGAGGCATCTCCTGCATCTCAGAGTCCAGTCGCCAGGAGAAAAATTCGGCATTGTAAGTTTGTGTACACCACATGTGTTAAATTGGCTTATGAAACAAGCAAATGTACCGTGTGGTTACATTACATGACAGCGTGTGGTGCACCGAAACATATATCAGCATTTCTAAAGTGACAAGTATATGAACTGAGTCCATCATCAGGAGGTGGAGGTGATGGTGGATGGAATATCATCTAGGCGAGACGCCTGCTAAGCTGCAGACCACTGTTTGAGACCAACAAACAGCAAAACTGGATGTTATTTAGTGAGTTATTGCTGTTTTCCAGTGCTTTTTGGAGCCTGTTTAAACCTGCTACTAATATGTATTTCAGTAATGGACAGCCAAGACACATGTTGACATGGCACTCAGGATGGTTTATTAATCACTAAACACTCTGATCTATATTGCACTTCACCATTCCTTGCACCTTAGCATACAGTTTATAGATGTTGTGGGTAACACTTGGGTGTCGAGCTTGTGTGTTGCCATAGCAGCCTATTACGGTGGCCGACAAGGACAAACGCGATGCAAATAGAGAAACGCACTGCATACAAGAAAACAAATGCAAAGGGAAAATGCTGCAAATATAGAAACGCGCTGCAAATACAAAAACGCCCTGCAAATGCAGAAATACGCTGCATATGAGAAAACAAATGCAATGGGAAAACGTTGCATATATAGAAACGTGCTACTGAAACACGCTGCAAATAAGAAAACAAATGCAAAAAAAAACGCTGCATATATTCATACAATGGAAGTGCTCCAGGCCTCTAGGGGCAGTGCTGAGCTTCCACCTGAGAGACAGACGAGTGAGCGAGATGAAGAAAGTCATGTTTGGAGGAAAGTTGGAGCCGGGACGGGCAACACAGAAAGGTACATATTCTTTTTTTTTTTCTTTCTTTCTTGTTTTTCACATGTGGCCCTCATCTTTTACTGTAAAATGAAAGTGAAGCTGATTTACACAGCTGATGTTAGCGTGCTAGAGACTTTGAGTTCTACACAAGTAGTGTATCCGTACTGTAGTAGTAATGTTCGCTAATGTTACTGTAACTAACGTTACTTTCCCAAACACCCCAAGTTTCAGTTCGGAGGCCTACTTTTCTGAACATTTTTTAATGTATAATACAGGGGTCATGATTATATTGTAGACTTATTCATTACCAACTTTTAACAGCTCATATCATAAATAATTTGATACTAGTTTTTGGGTTATACAATTAAATATTATCTATTAGTGTTTAGAGCTGAACCGCTGTGAAACAATCATGAAATAATGTTTTCTCTGATTTGCCTGCTGTCTATCAGCGCTGAGCTGTGAAAAATAAAAAAGAGCCTGTCCCGGCTCCAACTTTCCTCCAAACATAACTTTCTTCTTCTCGCTCACTCATCTGTCTCTCGGGTGGAAGCTCAGCACTTCCCCTGGAGGCCTGGAGCACTTCCGTTATATGAGTATATGCAGCGTTTTCTTTTTGTATTTGTTTTCTTATTTGCAGCGCGTTTCAGTATATGCAGCGCGTTTCTGTATATGCAGTGTTTTCCAGTTGCATTTTGTTTCTCATATGCAGCACCTTTCTGTATATGCAGTGTTTTCCCGTTGCATTTTTTTTCTCATATGCAGCGCGTTTCTCTATGTGCAGTGCGTTTCTCTATTTGCATTGCGTTTGTCCTTGTCGGGCACCGTAGCCTATGCTGTGCAGGCTTTTGTTTCAGTGTATTTCTTGATTTTATTTACCTTACTGAAACACCACACCTGGCATTCTGAAGTGAGAACAGTCAGATTAAACTGGTGATTTGTACTAATTTGATGCTTTCTATCATTTCAAATGCTTAAAACTTTCAGTATTGATCAACTAAATGTCAGTTCAACTAAATGTTGAATGCTGACTCAAGTTTCCTGTACCTTTAATTTCCTCTCAGTTTGCTTAGTCAATGACAGCTCAATGTACTTACACTAAGTATGTGACCATCACTGTTACATGTCCTCACATATCTATAACATATTGCATATAGCACGGGCACATTTTTAAATAAATACACATACTGCATGTGCATAAATCTCAGTCGGGTATAAGAAGGCATATCTGAATGAAATACATGAGCACTTGCACAAAGGAGTGTTCTGTTTATTTGCATAATCAAGTGTGTAGTTGAGTGGAAGACTATGTAGACATGTGCAGGTGCTTTCTAACAAATATACCTTCATACAGGCAGGACTTACCCTCAGCTGCTCTTGCTCACAGCTCATTAGTTGGCCTGAAATGTACAAGAGAAGAAACAATTAGCTGTTGACTCTGAAGTGACCACAATCCTTAAAAGCCTCCTCCAGCTGCCATTACCACAGATGAGCACAGCCGTATTAAATTATCCCTTGATTCCTGATCAAGGCAGTGAAAGCTAAGGCTAAACGAATCTGTAAAAAGACTTTAATGTTGCAAATTTAACAATTAAGACACTTTCAGTTTGTTAATGGAAAGTGTTGGTTTCACAAGCCAGAGAGAGGAAATAACGATAATCAGACTTAAAGCTTCACCAAACACAATATTTGTTGTTGGTTGTTTGACACATCCAATTTCACTTCCCTTCTAAACTGACTTTCCTGCTCTTTATAGGCTACTACATCAGTTGCTCTGAGCATCAAATACTGTCAGGGTGGGTTTACACTGAAATAAGTTCAAAGCCTAGCGTTTGTAGGGGCATGATAAAGCACTGGTGACTGACGACCTGGGAATAAGAATCACTGGCTTACCATAGGTGCCATAGTTGCTGTGTTACCCTACAGCTACAGCATTTGAAGATTTACAAAAAACATTCCCATTGGATGTAAAAAAAAATACTGGTACTGAACGTAATCCCAGGTTTTGCAAAAACTGCCATATTGGGTAAGGCTGTCATAGAGAACTGGTTCAATACTTTGCTCATATTCTGCTAAACAGTCATTGATGGAAGGTCTACACACATTGTAAGTCAGTGAAAAACAGCATAACCTCTTATGATTTACAATCTCCATTTTGGAATTTCTGCTGACAAGTACAAATATTAAAGGTCAGAGGCATCCCCTAAGGACCATGAATATCCACGCCAAATTCCTCGGCAGTCTGTCCTGTAGTCGATATTTTTCAGTTAAACATAAACGGAGGCCATTTCACTGACACCCCCTTACAAAATTGTGGAGTAATTTTCTTCAGTCTTGCCAAAATCAAACTTATCTCTTTCTGCCACTTGGGGCCACAAAAAAATAAGAGGTTGCTTAGATCAGCTCACTTGTTCCCCTGTCTCTGCCATGCGTTCCTCTCTCAGGTGTACATAAACCCACTACTACGTCCACACACCTCCTTAATCTTTACATCCAGCCAACCTCTCTCCTTCGTTTATTATAGCTTTTTCCTCTTGCTCTCTTTGTCAGCTCCCTCATCGGTTTTGCCTACTGGGGGTTTGCTATGATTTCCATAGCTTCAGCATTGATTTGGGAGACAGAGGATAACCCTGTGAGGATTATGAAGGGAGAGATAATGGGTGGAAAAAGGACGGTGGAGAAAATTGTTCTGATTGTATGCTGATGCTTTTCTGTGTGACCCCCAGAGAGACATGTTTCTGCATCACATTAGGGCAGTGCTTAACCCAGGACTGGTGAGGGAAAGATGGAGGGAGCGTAGGTGGTTTTATTATTTGTATCATATGTTTCCTCATTTCATTAATGAGGTCAAACCGAAGGGAAGAGGTTAGGAAATGTGTTGCTCATACCACACATACACAATATATAACATAGTTTTTATTTTATCTTATCTTATTTTATTTTAGGGGGATGATGAAAAACAGGTGAGACAAGGCATGACATAATGTATTAGGTGACATATAGTTTACATCCGTACATAAATGCTTCACAAACATCTTCCGTTAACAACACAGAAGATTTATACAATCAGCACAGTTTCAAGGTGGGCAGCCAAGACTAGTGTCACCAATTCAGTATCTGAATGAATGAACAGGCGAGTGATTTTGGACACAGCCTTGGTGTGTAATTCGTGTGTAAATATGAGAGTTGACAAAGCATACAGTTGAAGAGTCACTTGAAAAGGTGCAGGGATATGGAGAGACCTTCAGAAATCTTTGTACAGATTTTCAAATCTGGCACACCCAGTCGACATTCACGAACCTCAAACACTTTTACGCTACAGAATCCCTGACAGGCAAAATGAAAAATAAAATATGAGGCAATGTTGGCCAAAAGTTTATCTCCTATCTCCTATGTAGCTACATAGGAGATATACTTAGGTTTTGGCCGACATCGCCCGCAAGTTTTTTGTTGTTCTTGTAGCACAGTCGATGTGGGGAACACATTTTCACCTTGGTGCTTGAAGTAGCTGTACAGGAACTCATATGCTCAACATGACTCACATGCTGGTGACACCAGCTCCTATACAAAATTGCTGCCCTCAACACTTCCTGTACATGCAAAGCCCTGCGCAACATTTTACACCTTAGCCATGCAGAAAATGCTGGAGTAAAGAAAAATGCCAATAAGTCTGCTGATGAAAGCCAAATGAGCCTGACAGGAGGCAAGAGAGAGGGAGCCTATGGAGAAATGACACAGGGGTTATAGACGGGGCTGGATCTCACACCAATAGCTACAGAATCAGCCCTTCAGCCACAAAAGCTGGCTGCTGCCAACCAGATGTCAATCTATTAGTACCAAATAATTTCTTGCACTCAGATTTGGGGAATAACTTCTTTCTGAGTGTTATAAAAAGGCAAGTGAGGGCCTAGGTGTTCCCTAAGTGGGTTTTTATAGCAGATCAGAGCTACCGAGCAAAATGTCAGCATCTCTCTCTCTATGTTTCATCCAGTCAGATGGGTTTCGGCGGGCAGTTGTCCTCTTCGATTAATGTGTTTATCGTAAAGGCAAAACTAGTTCTTGTTTTACTTGAATAAATAAATGTTTCAGCCCCTCCAAGATGTCACAGTGTTGTAGTCGCAACAGCTAACACAAGTTCAACCATTCATTTGTTCATTTAGGTTTTGGTACGGTCCAGTTCCGTGCGCTTTTTTTCTCTCTGCAGCCTGTTTTGTTTTGAACTATTTTCTTCTGAAAATGTTAGCGTGCAGCCTCGCTCTGTGGACGTTAAACGGGGTGCAGGCTTTCCTTTGTGTCACTGATAATGAGGAAATAAAGGGACTGCTGGATGGAGCAGTGAGTGACAACAAACCCGCCCACAATTAAAGGTACGGTTTCAGTGTAAACGCTAGGATCTAGGTACCATGTCTGAAGGGTACTTTCAGTTCCAAAAGTACCATACATAAAAATGTTTGGTGGAAACGGGGCTTTACAGGTCTGATACTTGGCGACAGACAACCATTCAGACTCACATTCACACCTATGGGCAATTAAGAGTCACAACTGAAACCAGTCCTCATGGATTCTAGATAGAGTCACCAGCACCATTTCATTGTTTCTGGTTGTAAAGATGCAGTAACGTGCGACATGAACGTCCCACATTTACCAACAAAAATTACCGCTAAAGACTATGTTAGACAATTCCCTGATGTTCTGCATGAAAGTGGGGGTAAACTATTTCGCAAAGTTGATTAGTTTCAAATATTGACCTTTGCATAATACACAAAAAAAAAATCAAAGCTAAAAAATAAATGACATGACAATTAAATAGGGCACATTATGGCACTGAGTATATGTAATGCTCTGCTCATTCTTTAGAGTAGATTTTATTATTATTTTACATTTTAAGTCACTATATCTTGATGAAAAATGCGTTGAACTAGGGTTGCGCGATTAATCGTAAAAAAATAAATAAATTGTGATCTCGATTCATATGCGTATACGATCTAATTTTTCAATGACGGCGATTCTGCCAGCCCCGGGAGTCGGAACATCATCTGCATGAAAACAAGCGCTCCCAACGATGCAGCGTTATTCCACGTGATGCAGAGTGGCAGCCGGCTGGCAGAAAGCTGCTGGACGGGGGAAACACACTGTTAACTGTGGCCTCAGTTTGTGCCTCATACAGATCTGGGGGTAAAGTTAACTTAGCGTTAGCAAGCGTGATAAAAGACGTGCAAATAAACCAAAGATTTATTAATTTTCTGTAGCAGTAAACACATGGGCCGATAACAAATGTGTTAACTAACCAAGCTATTCAGGGCTGCGGACGACAACATTAACATGACGAACAGCAAGGCTACGTCTAACCAGTTAACGTACTGACACTCCTCAGACACACACACACGCACACACACACCCACATACCGGACAGCCACTCAGTCCTTAGCCGCTAACGTTAGCTCATGTACAACACAGGTACCACACAGAAACTTTTACAAAGGGTCATAATGTGCTTCTTGTGACTGTCAAATCACCAGCAAAAGTTGTTTACACTACGGACACGAAGATGGGACAAAGATCCTCTGAAAAGAAAGACGGTTCACTCTGCTCTGCCGCCAGGAACAAACTGGGAGGCAAACATCCTCTCTGAGGAAGAGGGTTCACTTTGCTGCAGGGTTGATCAAAACGTTTTTTTGTTTTTTTCTTATAATAAATTGAACACACATTAAAGAACATACAAGATCCTGTAGAGAATTAATACATATAATACAATACAATAAACATTGTCAAATTAAATGAAGGAAGGGGATTTTTTTAACGGCAAATAAAATATCCTGTCAAATGCATGGTGTTGAAACGTTTAATTTTGATCTTCCTTAGTCCATTATGACTTTATTTTATCATATCAATAACAATGAATATTATGAATTGTTCACATTTTAATTTAATTTTAATAACATTTATCACACAGCATTTTGTGGAAAAGTCAAATGTTGAGTTTACAGTTTTAATAAACTCAGTACTGTTTTTCAACACATATATTGTTTTGTCTTCATTCAGTGTAATTAGCACACATTGTTATTGCGTCATTGGTTTTGGCCTTGGTTCCCCAATTAATTTGTATTTATCAAAGGCCAAAGTGGCCTTGCCCTAAAAATGACTTAATTCCAGGTCTGGAATACCTACCTCAGAAAAATGTGGTTCAACATTGATATTATTGTAAAAATTGTTCAAAAGCTGTAAGACAAGACAAGAGACTAAAGTTAAAACAGGAGTGTTCCCTCTTTGCTGACCACAGTTTATGTGCCTTGTGTCTCTTGTATCAGGCACAATCATAGGTTTTGTTATTTAATGATATTTTTTTTTATCATTTATTTATAATTTTTGTCACTTTTCCTTTTGTATTAGGAAATAAGCACAATAAATCTTTATGTTGAAAAAAATCGTGAGAGAATCCTTATCTCAAGTATAAGCCAAAAAATCGTGATTCTCATTTTTTCCATAATCGTGCAGCCCTACATTGAACTCAACCTGACTAGCTATCTCTATTATTCAGTTTAGGTATGTAATGTTATAAATATCCACCAGACATCACTGTGTCTTTAAATAGTCTGCCTTTTCAGTTTGCCTCCCAAAGTTAGTAACAAAAAAAAAAGGCAAACATAGTAAAGATAGGACTATTTTTTTCAACATGTTATAGTTTAAGAGGTCTTACTGAACAGATTTATGTAACTAGGCTATACAAAAATTAAAGTCTAATAAGGGTCAAATATATTTTTTTTATTTCTTTAAAGCAGCTGCGCGGAACTTTTTACCATTAATAAAACTGTCCCTAGTTCGTATCACCCCCCCTTGGAGATACGCATATTTATTTGAACCCAACAGCGACAAAAAAGCCTTTCTCTATATGGCTATTTAGCGTAGCCTAGCTCGGGTCGGACACACAGCGGTAGTCAGAAAACCAGAATACGGCACCCGAGGCAGAAGTGATTCTGCTCGCCCGCAGCGGCCCGCAGCGATTAAACCACAGAAGAAGAAGGAGCCGTGTTTACAGTGTTCTTCGAGTAAGCAGTACGCAACGGGCATTGTTGAACACATAACACCTAACAGTTTTACCAGAGATGTATCTATGAGTCATGGCGGATAACGAAGGAGCATCATGTAAAATTATCTGTGACTGTGACCATGGGTGAGTAATATCGTCCGTGTCGTCTCTTTGTTTTTACCCGAGTGACCAAGCGTACCTGTCCCAGAGCCAGCTGCAGCTGTTTCTCACAGGTGTATCCATCCACTCAAGATGTACTGACAGTGCCATGCTAACCCCTGTCTCAATATGAAAATGATAGAGAAAGGGCATAACTCCCAAATCGTCGGAGTATTCTTTTCACATAATAATGTGGACTCAGCAGATGACTTGTTAACTGTTTATTACTCTTTACACCGAACGTACACGGCTGATTCTCATTGTTTCTCTGTAGCACAACAACGGTTACTACACTACTCACACTACTACGGTAGCCTTAGTAGCTCAAAATACACAATTGATTAGATTAGCTCAGAATAGAAACACGACAGGAGAATTTGCTGTTTACACTATTTACTTGGACTGACCTGACGTTAGTTAATCCTCTCGCTCTCTAAAACAAATGCATGCGGTAATTTCCGGCTTTACGACACCAGGCTGTGGGTGTCATACCACTTCGACCATATAATATATATATATATAATAATCAACAAAAACGAAAAGTTCCGCACAGCTGCTTTAAAAAAAACAAAAAACATACTCTACTGGTTCGTTTGTCCTCTCATGACAAAGATGTCATAAAAATTGGCAATTTACTGAAAAAAAAAACATGGCTGATCATTTTTAAAGGAGCTATATGTAAGAAATCTAAAGCAAATAGTTGCAAAATCATCCTAATATGTCACAGAGACTAAGGAATAATGTTCATATAACATACTGAGTTCACCGACAACAATAGTACAACCAGAATATTCACATTTAAAAAACATTTTTACAGTCCGCAAATCATGTTTATGTTTTGAATTTATGTTTTGGCCTGTTGCACCACCCACTGCCATCTACCAGTCACACAGTCAGTAGAGTCTCAGCATCAGTTACGACTGAGCTACAGCAGCACAGCAAACAGTATTAGCAGTGGCCCGGTACATAGCATTAGCAGCCGGCTCCTCCTCAGCTGTATCCCGGCAGCAGCATTAGCAGCAGAGAAGCCGGACTTGCTCGAATGGTCCACTGGAAAACCAAAGATCAAGGACGCGGTGACGCGGCCCTGCCACGGCAGCTGACCGTGGGCAAACAAATCAGTCTCCAGCGTGCCGCTGTCCAGCAACCTTGAATCTGTAGGGGAGGGGGGGCAGACACCACTCGCGGCAGTGTTTTGAATTTGAGTGCAGTAACTGTTTTGGCCACATTCTTACATACATCACCTTTAAATGACACATTTGATGTTATCAAATACATAAATCTTTTTTTTACTGTCTAAAGCTGTTCTCAACCAAACAGCTGAATGCTTCTCTTATGGTAAAGCTAGTGAAGCTAAGTTAATAAATTTACAATAATGATCAAATTTTTAAAATGAATGGATGAATGTTAACTCCTGTTTATACCATACATTTAATGTTATTCCAATATATATCGACATCAGTGTAATTTTTCATCATTTCTGAGATGTTTTCCAAGTATTGCAATGGTAAATATCTAGAGAAAATGCATGGAAATAACACTAGTACTGGTAATACTGCTCAGTCCATGACAACGAATTGATAGATGCTATTAAACTAACATATAGGCATTATAACAGTACATTATTTATAAGTTCGTTTTTTATTTCTGTATTACAAATACGATGAAGTGACTTCTTCAACCATTTCATAGAGGCCCATATTAAAAAAAAAACTGTGAGGGCTGTTAGAAAAAAAATAAAAAAAATAACATTGATTTTTGTTATTTTTGCCCCAATTTTTCTTTGCTAATTCTCAGTGGGAACGATAAAGGGTTAAGAGGCAATACTGTATTAACATGAACAAACAATATGACATTGTTAAAACTGATTTATAAAAATTCTCATTACATATATCATTGAAACCACTCCGTGTGTTGTAGGTTGAATTGTTGTTGATAGACAATGTGGCTTGTCATACAACTCACACACACACCACTGCCTTGCTAAAACAGCACGTATAGGTATTTCAGCCATGTTTTCAGTCTTCCGTCTCATCTACAAAAAGACATGCATCTGTATCATTTAGTCCAGCTCTCTACACAGACAGCGCAACAGCTTGTTTTACTTGTATTAAACGTGTGTAAACGTGTCCTGAAACATATTTATAGGCTTCAGTTCTATTTCTTCCATTTTATGTGTGATTGAGTATTGTGCTCTGAGCACTGCCAAAACATAGGTGACCTACACTCAACACTGTCCCTGAAGGCATCCTGTGTAGACACTGATGGAGCACTGAAGCTGCTGCTGCTGCTTACGCTACGTCTCCTGTGTAGACACGGTGTCAGTCAGCCGGCAGGTCGTCGTAGTGTGATTGATGGTAGCCTCTCAGTGCTGCTGTGGTATTTCTATAGTAAAACACTTTAAGGACAAGTTTAGATTTTTTTCAAGGAGCAGCGTCTTTTGATTGTGATGGGATGAAAGACATCAGAAAGCAGAGGTTTAAAGGTTCAAGTCCAAGTCATGTGACTTAATTCTGCATCGCTGAAGGCTACTGCATAGTCTCTGTATTTTGGTGTTGCTGCAGGATGAAAGGTGCAGGTAGCTCTGTGCTGTATTGTCTTTGCGTGCACGGCGGTTATTTCCTTAACTGTGCTGGTTTGATACCTTGGTGACTCACACTATGTCCCAGTTGTCCGATACACCAGTGCTTGCAGAGGGTTAATAGCTTAGTGTTTAAATATGTGTTTTGTAATATCTTTATTTCTTTATTTGGTACACCAACATAAACCTTTCTAAAATCCCCTATCTTTACCTGAAATACCGTCAACCCTTCACATGATTTCTAAACTGTCAGTGTGAAGAGCCATGCCTCTAAAGGGGATAAAACAACTGTGATTGGCCATGATTGTCACAGCCACTAACACGCCCACCTATAATGAATAATGATGTGCTCTTTCTCATCCCAACCCGTATCTAAGTGAGCAACACGTGCACCACCGTGTGAGCCACAAATGTACCAAAAGTGTGTTGAAAAGCCTGATACACGAAACACTGCAGGCTGGACTCGAGCTATGATGCTGGATTCACCAAAATTCCAATGCCAAAACGCTAACATTTGTGTGCAAAACCTTCCAACAGAAAATGCACATCAAGTTCAAGATGCAACAGAAAGACAAGAGCCCTTTTTAGACAGGAATTGTGCAAATTTGCAGGAAAGCCCAATAAGTCTTCTTTCAGCATTGGCAGTATAAAAACAAAATCGGAGAGTGCGACAAAATCCTGCCTACTTTTGTTTATACAGAATGCACCTTTTTTGGGGCAATGGGGGGCGTGATAACAGAACTTGTAGCTCAGTGTGTGACATAAACAGTGACGTACTCCAAAGGAAGCCGCAGCTAGTCAGTCCTTCAGCGATTCCCTCATAAGTTGGCCTGTCCTTCATCGTCCCCGTCATCTGCCGGTTAATGACCTCTTCATTTGCAAGGGCAAGGAGGGCACGCTATTCCTTGTCTCCCCAGTTGCTCATCTTTACAGTGTCTGTCAGGTTTGCGTTTCCCTCTCTCTACTAGCTGCTAATTCCTGCTATCAGCTGTTTCCTGTCTATCCACCGTCAGTGGACAACAGCCCCTCCCATGGCGGAAGGCTGCGTCATTCTGTTTAAACCAAAAAGGTTCCGTCAATATCTCTACCCTATGAGACGGAAAATTGGGCACCTCGGATCAACTCGCCAATCCAGCTCTGTGTGTCTAAACGCTTGCAGCTTGCTGGCAAAATGGCCCAACATTCGCAGAAAATCTGGCAGTGTAAAAGGGGCTAAGGATTTCAAGCTTTTGTTTTTGGCAATGACAACAACCTTTTCCTACCCTTAAACATCTCGTAGTTGCTATGTGCAGACACTGTAGAATGTTTAATTTTATTGAAATAAATAAACCATCCAATATTAATATTCTGTCTTGTCATAACGTAGGTTTGTACAACTCTAGCCACTTCTTGGTAAGTCCAGAATGCAAAACAGCTTGACAACCAGATTGCCCAGAAATGTATTGGTATATTGAACACTGACTGTTACTGTAGTGCCATTTTTGAAAACAAATGCCTCAGCTTGGCCAGAAGAAATAATGCAATCTCAACAGCCAGCTGCTGTGACACTTTCTGACTCACAGTCATGCTCCTCAAAGGATAACAACTTGCCATATTGGACACTCCATGAGCTTGGTACAAACCCTTTTCATGGCAGTATCCCCAGTGAAAATAGCTATGGGTTGCTGACATTTGTTTGCCAAAAAGGCGCTGCAAAGATAACGATGATTGCCTTTAAAAACAACCAATTTTGTTGTTTGTTCGTTTCACACAGTGGTCTGCAGCTTGGTAGGCATCTTGCCTAGGTGTTTCAACATCCACCATCCCCTCCATCTCCTGATGACGAAGTCAGCCCATTTACTACATCATCTCAGAAACGCTGATGTGATATCCATGAAATGTATAAATGTAATGGAACTGTAGTTTGTAAAGACATACAATGATGAGATTGCGCGATTATTCAATTTGTTAATAACTCAAACCTGCAGTCATCGCTGTGGGCATCTGTCAACTTGTGGATTCTTAGTCAGCATTACCATAGGTACAATAATCGAAATGTAAAACATCAATGTTTTGACATATTTATATTCCACTGCATTCATTTAAGTTTTAATCCTCTGCAGTCTTCCTATATTGCCTTCATTATTAGTGATCACAGCCCAACTGCTTCCTGCTTATTTGTTTGCTGGGATAAGTAAATTGTAATGTGTAAAACTACTGTTGATTGTAACACAACACTTTTTGAAAATGTTGAAAATGTTTCACAGTAAAAGCATTTATATGTAGAGGCAGTGATAGGCATTTAACGTGAAAGAAAGTTTTGAGGTATGCTAGTAAATCAGTGCAATCAGTATTTTAAAAAGACCATTTGTGTATGTTGCGCCTATGCCATTTTTTTTCTTTTATTAAATATTGCAGTTATGGGAGAGTATTATGTAGTTTATTTATGAATGTATGTTGCACGCCACTCTAAAACCTGCTGGGAATGAAAGCTGGGAGGCAAGGATGGAAACAGAGAGGGGGTGGAAAGCAAGAATGAGTGAGAAGATGCTGTATAAGCAAGAATGCTTGCAGCCCCAGTGGGAGACTGTACCTCAACCACTGCAGTCAGCTCATAACAGTCTGTGAGAGAGGTTGAAAGATGGAGAGAGAGAGGGGGAGAGGGCTTAGGAGATATATGAGGACAAACAATACCCACTAAAGCCCTGCTAGCGACTCCTAGAGGCTGTAGTGTCCATTGCATGGCACAAGGGTTGCTTGAAAAACATCTGTGGCAATTATGCTGTTCTTGGAATTTTATTGGTAGTAAGTGGTAATTACAGCTAGGTTTAAATAGAGCCATTGAAATCCCTCGCTTGCATTAGGCACCACTGGACTTTGTACTCTGAGGACCATGAATATTCACATAAAACTCAATTTCAATGCAGCCAGTGGATTTTGAGAACTATCATGTGGTTGTGCTGATCATGACGGTACTGATACAGGAATGGTCCAACACATTCTCATCCCAAGTCGTAACATGTTGCAGCTTTGTCAGTGGCCCTTTATGTCTACATAATGCACACTAGATATCCTCCTGTGTCTGCTGTTGACGTTCTGGGATGTCACAACCAAAACAAGGATGTCAACAAAAGCATGTGGTTCGGTCTAGAAAAAAACATGGCTCGGCTTTACAGGAAGCAAACACTGGCCTGCCAGGTGAAAGTCTGGGGTTTGTTGGACCCATCCATCACCCCTCCCGTCTGCCCTATGGGGACTTTCCTGCTCCTAACCTTACATCGTTACCAGCTGCGTTTCAACCTGACGCTGTCCAGTGATGTAACATACCACGGCACCTGCTGACCGGCAGCATATCATCCTACCGCAAAAATTGGCTTTTGGCATCAGGTGTCTAACACTGATATTACTGACAAAGCAGTGGAAATTGTTGACATCGGAAAAAAAGAATGGGCTGAATGGTCGGGGCTCAGCAGAATTGTTAAGATCCACCATCACCATAAGGGGCACGCCATTCCTAACTCTAGGACTTATTAGTTCAATAGTTTTGATAAATTTAAATATTTATTCTCTGTCTTTCTGAGAGGAGTTTTTATGTTTTCTTTTACTCATTGAGACTATGAACAAGACACAATCTCGTCTCGAGTGAGGTAAATGTGAAGATGGTAGGGAAATATTTTTCAACATGGCACATCCCCTGGACAGTAAAGCAACACTGGGTCATCATCAACATTGGGTGAATACAGCATTCGCTCTCACAGCAGACATTGCCACATAAGATCACAGGAATGTCTGTATCCAGACAGCACACATACATCTGGCCGACGTCGGACTGAGGACGACACATCGGCCCTGAATTTATAACGTCTGACAAGCGTCTGCCGCATGGGCGGATATCTTTATATTTAATCATTTAAATTTTAAATTTAATTTAATTTAATACTCTTTTGTCCCAGCTCATCAAACGTCTCTGTTACGTTGGCTTTGGGTTGGCCCAGCGCCGTAGAATGTCTGCCCACATACGGAAGTCGCCACAGAGGCGGAATTTCATCTCCACGGTCTTTGTTTGGAACTGAGCTCGCAGGACACGGCATCTCATCACAGCCGGTTTCAGGTAAGCTAACTGGAATAAATTGGCAGAAAATAGCTATGTTGTTTCTTCTGTGCCCGTTAAAAGAGGTTCCTGGTGAGTGGCGAGGCACGACTGGGTGTATATAGCACATGTCCCCACCAGCTAACGTTATCTTTCGTTAGCTGATAGCTAGTTTAGCGGTGTTTTCACTTTATTTTCCCTAGTTGACGTTATCTGCTCATCTGGTTATTGTGAGCACTCGTTTTGGGTTAAATAGGAAGTGCCCGGAGCTGCCACCCGTGGTCCCGCGGCCCCCCAGCCTGACAGGTGTTCAAGTGTTCAATTCTTTTTCGCCTGAAAGTCCAGCGCAGGAGCATAGAGGAGCGGAGAGGAGCGCGGAGGTCAGGCGGGTCAGGCCGACACTGTGTATCCCAGAACAGGTGCTCAAGTGTGGGTGAGAGGAGTGGAGAGGAGCACGGAGGTCTAAAGTGAAGTTTAAGGATGCCTTCGGCATGCTGTTAATGTGATTTTATGGGCAATTTATCAGTCGAGGTCTCCTCCTCTGCAAAGCAAACTGACTGCAGATAATAGCGCAGTTTTGAATCCACTGTTTTTCCGAGATGAAGGACTGATTGTTGAGCTGCTGTTAACAGGTAACAGAGTTAACGCCGGATCCTGTTATTTAACAGTTTCAACACTAAATTAAGCAGAGTGACGGACCCAAAGCCTTCAATCTGGCTAAAAGACAGCTGAAATGCTAAAAAAACATACAGTGGTGAAGTTGGGATTTGTTTCTTGAAGTTACGTGCTCATTGTCTTTCCTGTCTCTTGCAAGCTGCCAGGAGAAGCGGACTGGCCATCAGATATTGTTTGTGGAAATTTGAAAATAAAGTTTCTCAAATTGACTTTATTGTACACACTTCTACACGAAATAGGGTAACAGTCAGCTATTTTACAATGTTAGTATTGATTTCTCACATTGAATGGTGAAATATTTGTAGTTTGAAAGGTCCGACCTAAATGAATAAAGGTCGTAGTTAATGAAGCACATGAATATTAATGAAGGAGCGCCCACTGAGCGCAGCTTCTTTTGTTGATCGTTTGAACGTCGCGTGGTGGTCATTTTCGATTTAAGGCCGACGTCTCAGCGACATCTTGGCAATGAGCAAACGCTCTACCTGCTACATCTTAATGATCTAAACTTGATACATCGGGCCAATGTCGGCCAGATGTATGTGTGCTATCTGGGTAGTCCATGGCTAGCACACAAGCCCAATGACACAATATCATTCCTATTCATATAAAGCACGGCATTCCTACCAATAACTCCCTCTGGATCCCTGTGTTGTTGCTTGTGTGGGTGTTGAACTCCTTGTTGTTCTCCTAACTCTCTGCTCTTATGTTTGGGTATTAGGTACAGACAACAAAAAGAAATCTCTTCTCCAACATGGCAGCAATCAACCAGGGAATGCTGCCTCTGATGCTGGGCAACTCTGGAAAAAGGGTCCATCCCCTAAACAGAAGTTTCATTCCAGACCTGGTGTCCTGCGTAGTGGTGACCCCAATTATGTCTAGTTTGTTGCACTTCATCTTCTAAAGTGCTTTAACAAAAATATGACATTTACAATGAATGTTGAAGCAACCCAACTTAAGCTTTCACAACATCAAAGACAAGATTGTGATACATTTGAGAGAAAAAAAATCTCCAAAATGTAAGTTCACAGATGTTATTAAATTCTACAAATTGCAAGAATTGAAAGACTGGGAAACATCATCAACAAGCTGTCTTTTACAAAAACAAATGTGGATGCTTCACACAGCTTTAGCGATTAGAGATTTATACAATCAGCACAGTTTCAAGATGGACACTCAAGATTAGTGTCACAAATTCAGTATCTGATCAAATGTCTCCTCTTCTGTTCCTGAGATATGACACTGAGTAATGACCAGAAAAGTGTTTTTGCAGAGCATTGTGATGTCACAGTGAAGCTGACTTTTGACCTTTTGGATATGAAATGTCATCACTCCATAATTATATCCTACTAGACATTTGTGTTAAGTTTTGTCATAATTAGCATATTAATTATTGAGTTATGGCAAAAAAAAAATGTGTTTGTGAGGTCACATTTTGACCACCAAAATTAAGTCAATTTATCATTACGTCTAAGTGGACCACTGTAGCAAAACTGAAGGAATTCCCTTCAGATATTGTATTAACAAAAATGGGATGGACCAACAAACATCCATAATACCTCTGGCCATACCATGCACACAACACACAATGAAATAATGATATATTATAATATAATTCTACAATGAACACAACTTTAAACCCAGCACTTTTGTTTTGTTGTTTCAGTTTGATCACACAACACAATGCCACAGATGCCCCAAGGTTCGAGGGAGTGTGAGGAATGCTGACTGCAGGAATGTCCACGAGAGCTGCTGCCCCTGAACTTAATGTTCATTTCACCACCATAGGACATCTCCAATGGCATAAGTCGTTTACGATGGGGAACTGCTTTCAGGTCAAGACCCTGGTGAGGAAGATGCATATGCAGATGAGCCTCTCTGAGACAGTATCCAAAGGTTTGTGCAGAAATTTTTTGGCTGTGCAAACCAATTGTTGTGTCAGCTGTTCTGGTGGCTGGTGTCAGTTGATGATGCAGGTGAAGATGCTAGTTGTGGAGGTCTTCACGAGCGGCTGAGGAAGGGGGCGGAGTGAAGAGGGAAGAGGGCTTCCCCGGAGTTCAGGCCTTTTTACCTGGTCCCTCTCCTCCACACTTTGGCTTATTTTCATTGTGCCGATGGTGGCTTGGAAAACCGCCCCTAACTGTGTCACATGGGCAGAAGGGAAGGTGGCTGGAGCTCGGCCTCTTTCCCTCTGTTCACCCTTCTCCCCATCTCCACACTTAGACTTTTTTTCACCCTGCCGACAGTGGAGCTTATATCCATTGTGCCGATGGTGGCTTGGAAAACCACCCCTAACTGTGTCACACGGGCAGAAGGGAAGGCGGCCAGAGCTCGGCCGGTCCCCTTCTCCACACTTTGACTTATTTTATCCTACTTGGTTATATTTCTCCCTCTCTGGGAGCCTGGGCTCAACGCGCAGCAGCCCACCGCATCCATCCATCCATCCACCCACCCCTCCCTCCCTCGCTGCCCTGCACATATACCCCTGAGGCTCGGCTCTCTCTCACCGCACAGCAGCCCTCCACATCCCTCCCTCGCTGCCCCGCACATATACTCCCGAGCCTCTGTGCCTCTCCTTGACCAACTAACCTAAATACTATAAACACACTACTATCTGTAAACCTACACTAAAATACACTATGCTAACAATACAATTCGACAAATTACTAGCTGTTCTCTCTGCTCTACTACTCTCTCTGCTCTGATCCAACCTCCTCCTATCGGTTTGATAACTGCGGACAGAATGGTTTTATAGTAAGGGGAGGAGTAAAGGGAGGAGGGCAGGCTTTAGCGCGGACGGTTAGTGACATCATTCGCCTCGAAAAAGAATCATTCGCCTCCAATGTAATGTAATGTAAATTCAAATGTAGTAACCAGGTTTCAAGCTGTAGAGAGCACTCCACGCCACATTTTTAGAATAAAATGTAGATTTTCAACAGTTTGAACTAAACTGTCAAGATTCTGAGCAGGATCAGTCAGTAACACTACTTCACTACCAGAAACAATGATTATCAGCTGAAAAAATGGTTTTAGGGTTTAGTAACTATTTAAGGTGTTTCTTCAGTGTGATTGAAGCTGCTATATTGTATTTTATTGTACCTCCTTTGTTGTTCTCAGCTGGAATTGGGGTGACATTAATAATATTATTAATATTACCTCAGCATTACCCCCAAGTCATGGCTTTCTTAACTTAAATCCAACAGGTTTAAGGAAGCAGCACAAGTCTGATTTTGCTGGCAAGGAACAAGTTCAAACTTACAACCGGGTCCACCACCTTGGAAAATGGTTGAAGTTTACAGTCTAGCATCCCATCTGTGCTAAAAACTATTTCTTAAAGAGCTCACATTCTGCGGTCATCTCCAACAGCCATGGCTACCTACTGTTAAATGAATAGTGAGAGAAAGTTTGTGCGCATTATACTGAGAAAGCCTTATCCCTCATTAGCTCCACTCAAATAGCAGCTGTATCCTCCCTTTCTCTCAATCTCTCTGCCTTCCTCTCTTGGCCAGGGGAAAGAAAAGGGGAGCATACTTTATAGTGACAGGCAGAGCGGCCAAATACCAATAGAGAATACATCAGCTTGGCAATTATTGGATTATCTCACGCTGATATCATTACCGCCAAGCATTCACTCCAATCATTGATTGCATTTTTCAATTTACTTCACCATTAATGCGAGTGGCCCGACTGAACAATCTTCTGATGAGTCCATGGTTCAGTCAATAAGTCCCGCCCCTCAGGTACTTGTCAAAGGGTGTGTGTTTGTGTGTGTGTGTGTGTCTGTCTTCAGGCATGTGTTTGTGTATGCATGCGTGACGAAGTGTGGTTTATAGAATACTTAGAAGTTCAGTAGTTTCTCATTCTCTGTAATATTTACGGGGCTACCGATCACATCCAGCAAGGCAGAAAGACCAACGTGGGCCCACTCATTTTGAAAAATTGGCCCCAAAGGAAAAGTAAATTTTGGCCCTTTCAAACATGTAATATTTATTTCTATTGTTTATCTGTGTTGCTTATCAGAATTTGTGCATCTTGTGTTTGCTTTATGTTTGCTGTTCTTTTTATGGTTTTATTCTTTTTTAATCTATTTGTTACATGTTCAAAAATATATCAAATCAAATCAAAAACAATTATGGAGTCTTTATGAAGCACGTCAGCATATAGTGGGTTAAACTGAGAGAGAACAAGAACTGAGTTTTTTGGACAAAACAAAGATCATAGACATTTTCTCTGGGTTTTTGTTTTCAAAGCACAGCCTTTATGCTGTGACCTTTAAATCCTTGAGCAAAAACACACAGGTATTTAAATTACTATTTTACTGCTGGAAAGATGATCTTTTTACAAAATGTGTCTATTTGTGTAGCAAAAGACATAAATCCTTCTGAAATAGATGCTACATGAAAACAGAGAAAACAGACAAAAAGGTCTGTGGCATTTGCTTTTGCTCATGAGGTAGAAAAGCTACTACTAACAGAATGCACTGCACTGCACTGCACTGCACCAGACCAGACCAATAAACACTCCCGCTAATGGGTGATATGATGCAAGTTGCCCATCTGAAAACGATACAGTGGTCAGCTAGTAACAAACGATTTCATATCAAGGCTAAACAGTGCACTAAAATATGTTCCTGAAATAATTTTAGGCAAGAAAAGGGCAACACAGTAATGGAGTCTTGCTTTACATTTGATCAGCACTGCCTAGCTTTGCCGTTTGATCTTAGTTTTTTCAGCATCCATTTAAACAATACAGGAAATGGTATGGCACTCCCTTCCTGTTCACAATCTCATATTTCAGCTAAACAGTACACTAAAATATGTTTCAGAAAACATTTGAGGTGAGACAAAAGCAATGCAATGACAGAATCTTGGTTTATAGTTGATTTGTTTTACTGTTTGATTGGAGTTTGGAGAGAGAGAAAGAGAGAGCAGCCCGGTCTCACTCTAAAGTAATTGGAAACCTGAGCTTGGTCAGTGACTTCCGGTGTTGTACACAGATGAAAAAAGGACATCCTTAATGCTGGCATGATACGCAGCCGGTCAGCATTATTGTTTAACAGCACCCAGCAGTGTCGAGGGAAACATGGCAAGACATCAACAAAACTTAAGATGGCGAAAGTCTGAGCAGGGTGGGTGAGGGGGTTGGTGGATCGGTCCAGTAACCACAGAGTTTCATCCGGGAGGCTGATGTTCACCTTCCATGTGATTGTAAAGCCAAACCCTGTTTTTTTCCCCCTAAACCCAACCATGTGCATGGGTTGGCTAAGTGTAACCATGTGCATTTGTTCTGAAAGAAAACAACATCAATTGTGTTGTACCCATGTAGTACATTTATTTTGAAAGAGACTGTATGCAAACTGTACAAATCATGTGAAAACAGAGGTGTATTTTGAAGACAGAGAATGCATGTAGCAGGCTGAAGTTGACACGGCGTCCCAGAATGTCAACAACCAACTCACCCATGGTACTCTGTATGCCATATCTTGATGTGGAAAGTCCATGAGCAAATGCCGATATGTGACGAGGTCGGAGTGAGAATGTGTTGGAGAGGGAGAGAGAGAGATAGAAAGAGAAAAGAGGCGGCTCTATCTCACAATCCACTTCTATGCTCTTTGTGTCTGTGGTGGCAGTGAGCACACAAAACTGAGAAAGTACAGTTTACAGTTCTAGCAACAGCCCAAGAGGCAGCAAAAATCAAAGATGTATGTGCTGGCAATTTTAACTATACTTTACTTTGACCAGGGCCGTCGCAACCAGACAAACTAGGCAAACTAGGCAATTGCCTAGGGTCCCGAGCTGGAAGGGGGCCCCCAGAGACAGCTGACATTGGTCCATGACAATATGATGTAACCCCTATAGACACTGCAACAACGACAATATGCTGGAATCCCCCCTAATGGGGCCCCCTACTAGCTGCTGCTTGCGAGTGGCTAAGTAGGGTGACCAGATGTCCCGCACTGTGCGAGACTGCACAGCATTTGTGTCTCTTTTCATGCGAAACGCAAATTGAGATCATGTCCCACATGATTGGTTGCCACCCGCGCTAGCCTTGTTGGAGTACTGTAGCATTGCGCATGGACACTCACCCTCTTGTGCAAGCAAAACAAATCATTCAGCACGCTATGCAAGTACAGATTTCAACCAGCAGCAGAAACTAAAGGCAAATCCTGCCAGTTGTGGGTTGAACAGGGGTCACAGACACCATATTCCTGTCAAATACACTGCAAGATAAGGCTTACCAGCGACGGGGAAGTCTGGCTCCAGATCCAATTATTTCCTCTTTGTTGATTTCATGACTGCCTAGAAATACCTGAACAGCCGAGCCATGACGGCACACAGGTATGTGATGTGTCAGAGGAGAAATGAGCCGTTCACATTTCTCTCTTTGTGGCAGGTAATGGCCCACAAACCTCACTGCATTTTAGTGACTGTTCTTGACTTATCAGAGGAGGGCCTCCAAGAAGCCTCTTGCCTAGGGCCCCCAGAGTGTCTTGAAACAGCCCTGACTTTGACATAAACTCATGTTGTTATGGTTCTAAGCTGGTCAAAAATCAGCAAACTATTGCTTTAAGAGAAAACGGTCACATTAATATATCTATCATAGAAGATATAGTAGATAACTCCCTAATTCTTTATGGAGAAATCTACCCCTGAACCAGGGACTAATTACTAACAACTATGTTGAAAAAAAACCCCAAAAAAAACCCCAACTATGTTGATAATGTTGTTTACATCGTCAAGGTGGAAACCAATGTTACATGCTTGTTAGAAAACAGATGTAAGCAGCCGTGCAATGTATTTTGGTAGCGCAATATGTTCTGAGAAACGGGGCATTGCGATGACAGCTCCTCATTTGCATGAAGTTGAGGTCTAGGCCACTTTATGCAAATCAGGGGGGTCAAGCACGACTTGCTGCCTCTGGAAACTCCAAAAAGAAACTTTTTTAAATTAAACACTGTCAATCTAAAATGAAGACAGATTTAGCAACTGCATGGCTTATTTCTTGCCTCAGATGTTTTTAAACGAGTCGCCATGTTGGTCTGGTTTTAAGTCCCGTAGCAGGCAGCTCACCAGTAAAAGTGTTCATCCAATTAGATGCAGCCAGGAAGTGTTTGTGCATGTTTCATGTTTCAGAGAAGGAGAACATCCTTTTATCATCTTCTGTTACACCGTCCAGTGGCTTGCTCATCAGGTGTCCACTGCTGGAAAGCATGCCCCTCTAGATACTTACCCTCAGTTATTGACATTTTTAACTATTTAGACACAAATAAACTTGTTGGAAACTAGTCAAAATAATGTTCATATGTTTATCTGTGTGGCACTTGTCCTCACAGTTTCAAAACTTCTTACTACTCACTGGTGTCTTAGCCTATCAGCCAGTAAAAAAAAATGACTTCAAGTCCCAAAACATCAACCGGCAGCACAAGTAAGGCCCTCCAGTAATGTTAGCTTAGACTGAGTGAAACTCCTGCTCTTTGCACACTGCATTTATTCTCAGACAAATTGAAGTGCAATATTATGATGCAGTTTCCATCAAAAGCCGTCAGGCCACACCTCTATCACCTGTCCCACACTGGAATTCTGCTACTGTAATACACATTAAAGTGATCACCAAAGCATTGATCACAGCCTGACTAACATTCACACAATTCATTTAACACACAGTATAGTCTTAACAAAAGTTCTTTCCTCACCAAGTTTTAGTAACCCATTCATCACCTTACAGTACTTTGTCCCATATAAAATCAAGAGGTCTGACTAGATCACAAGAAGCAACAGCAAATGTTTTTGAATTTTCCTCTTGAGATAATAGACATTTTCCAACCCTTACTTTCAGCCTAGTGTCACTCCAAAGCAACAAAACACACAGATTGGGCAGTGTCCCTGGCATCACTATAATAATGCTGGGGGCACCCTTTAGCATTTGCTTATGATGTTCGCAGAAGGGATGCTGTATAAAGAACATAAAATTCCACTCAGTGCAGGTGGGAAGGGAGGTGTTTGGGTCCAATAAGGACAAATCTCTGACCCAGACTGACCAGACTAACATTAGCCATGATCTTTCCCTAACCCTAACCAAGTAGTTCTGCTGCTTAAGGTGGTTTATCCTTGCACATCAGCTCTATGCAGAGCCTATAGCCTGTGCACCTGGCTGATGCCACTGTGAGCATTTATACTTGTGCGGTGGTGTGTCTGTGTCACTCTGCAGTTACACCTCCAAAACACCGGTTGGCGGTGGGGTTTCTGTGAAGTGCTGTAAAGTGTAGCTAATTGAAATCAGTAAATAAAAGCAAATGAAAGTAAAAAAAAGCTTTGTTTCCACTGAGGGAAACGGTTTTTATCTTACAAAAATAGCCAGGGGGTCTGCGTCACTGCGACGTGTACACAGAGCCCATGCCATAAGTACAGCGTTGATTTTTATTAAATTAATCGTAGTGCAATAATTTGAGGAAGTATGCATTGCTGGTAATTTTTAAATGAACATTTCCAAAAAGATCATGTACCCCCTGCAATACTCATACTACCTCTAGAGGTATCCAAACCCCCATTTGAGAAAATACTGGCGTAAACCTAACCACTGACCCCTTCTGTATCGTGATCCTCAGACCCCCTGCACCAAGATACAATGCAAAAGGCTGCCACAAGTATCATAATAACACAAAGGGCTTCTGCTAAAGTCTCAAAGTAGGATGAGAAGGGATAAGATCACATTGTTACTTTTGTGACTTAATCGTGAATGATCCTCAAGGTCAGGTTCAGTAAGATCTATTCTTTTGGTCGGTTATGGTTACTCTGTGAGTTACAGTGACACCGGATAAAGAGTGATGGATCGATGAAACACAAACAATCAAACCATTCATAACAGATTCACAAGAATGTGTCAAAGTGTTAACATGCAGTATTCCATTTAAAGATGGCTGAAAAAAAGACCAATACTGCTGTTTTTGTAGAGAGGACAGGCTGAGAGTCCACCACTTTGGCACAGCTCCTTTTTCTTGGCTCGTCAACAAATCTTGAAACACAGAAATATGGACGTGGTTTGGATGTGAACATCGAGCTCTTTATCCAGCCTTTCAATGAACAAAGCTGTCAGATGCTTCTCTTTTTATTTCCCGAATGCATTGCAGGGCACTGTTACAGAAATGTGCAATATCCTTGTCATTGCTCTGTGCCTCAAACTGCACACAAGATGAACTCAAATCCAAAGGCATTATATTGCATTATATCTATTGCCTATTAGTAATATACTGTATATGTAGATCTAAAAATATGTTTTTATTTTTGTGGTGTTGTTTGATGTCAATTATGAAGCAATTAATGTGTAGGAGTTTGAATAGCTTTGAGAGTTATGTGTACTGTATATGGCTGTGTATGACTGTATTCACTTTGTCTCCTCTAATATGTAGGTTCTGTATCTTAGAATTGCAGTGCTATATATGCCAAATGACTGTCAGTACCCCTCATCACCGTCACATAACATGAGGATGTATCAGTGCACAGCCCATTACATAGAAGCAAGCGGATTGTGTGATCTACTGAAATGGGCTGTAATCTTTCTGCCAGAATCTCCCGAGTAAACAAATGACGGATGAAAAGCTGTGGTTGCACATGTTCTACTTGACCCTGCTTTAGTTTAACTTCAGCCAAGTTCAGACCAATGATTTGCAACGAGACAAAAACATTTTTGCAGTGTGAACTGGCCATTCTGAGCTTGATTCAAGCTCGCTGATGGTGTCACCTCAACTGGCAAGTCAGCTGGACAATTCGCTGGTGGCTGGTTTTAGAGCGTAAAGCACGTCACCTGTGTCAATAGCCAATTGGGTTGTGGTGCAGTCAGCTGGTCAAGTCAAAATGACTGCATGTTTGCTTGCTGTGGCAGGTGCTCCGTCCCCACCAAGCCCTCTGTTTCCATCCTAACGTTGTGCTGGTGTTGGATGGTGGGTTGCTGCTTTTTGCTGTATGTGCTCATACCCCATATTCAGCCACAAAATAACCCTGAAAAGCTGGAAATCAGAATGGAAGTACAGAGAGTTATTGCACAGAGATGGTATGCCATCTCATCTAGTTGCATTGGTGTGAACCAGCAGGTTTTAAGAACCTTGGAGAAAGGTGCAGGTATTGCAAGTAGTTGCTTGCAATGCAACCTGTTTTCAACTCATCTCACATCAACAAATCTTCAGTCTGAACTGGGCTTTAGGTACCAGAAGAGACATTAATAATTCTGCAAAGTTTCCATTTTATGATTGCTTTGCAGCTATCAAATGATTAAGGTTATGGTTAAAGGTAAACTGTACAGAATTAAAAAACAAAATGTATGGACTCATACATACGTAATCCCTCTCATACATACGTAATCCCTCTCAAACATGACCTCCTCTCAGTGTGTGGTGGAGTATTTATCTGCAGAGAATATGTCTGCCTGTATTTTCTTATTTTAATCTTATTTTCTGTATTCAGGATGTTTGTGGGCTTGTTCCCCCACAGCAGTCAGGTGAGGTCGGGGCTGTATAAAAATGTAGAGACAAGGTGCCAGACCACAAGCACCAGGCATCCAAGAAACGCAAATGTAGCAGGCAAAATGTCAATTGAGTGTAAAGGTGTGTTCACCGGACCTGTTTTTTTTTTCGCTAGAGACGAGTTTACATACAAAGTCAATGCAAACGGGCGATTGAGCGTATATTCGCCTGGGAGAAAAATCACTCGGTTTTTCGAGCGTTTTTTCGCTCGTCGCTTGAGATGAGAAATGTCATCTGGAGCGGCATTTCGCTGGGTCCTGTCGCTTGCAGCTCAACGCTGATTGGCTTCCGTAATCCCGGAATCCCGGGGGGTGCTTGACTGTCATGACATGTCAGCTTCATGAAAAGTATAGCTGCACATTAAAAGCAACAATAGATGTAAAAACACACAGAGACAATACATCTGGGATCAGTCCCTTAATTTAATTTTAACATTTTTTTCAATCTTCTCCAATTTCTCGTTTTATTTTATGGAAGCGATCAATGTAAGTGCACTTGTCCTAGAGCCTTTAAGTTACAAAAATGAAACTCACTCCACCTCTGAGCATTTATACCTCCGACCGCAATTATACATTTTGATACATACAGGTAGGCTATATACATATTGCAAAACTCTGTCAAAGTACACCAAGGCATACATTTTCGTTTCCAAATATTTATTTGAAAACAAAACCATTCATACGTTTAATAAAAAAACATTTTGTTAATAACAGAAAACGAATGTAATCTCAACAGTGACCGCGCCAGCCGTCGGGGCTGCTGCGCTTGGAGGAGCGCTGTAATCCTGGCGAGCCTAGGGTAAAGCACCACGGACAGCGCCAATGCATCTATCACTGTAGCTCAGACGCCCTGGTGCCTGAGTCAGAGCATGTGAGCGGAGCTGGAGCTGGAGCTGCCTCAACCATAGGTTATTGGTAGGAAGAAAAATGGCTGCTGAAAAAACTTTCACTGTCAGCTGCCTCCAAGCACCGCAACGATCTGCCACACCGTCATATGTAACTTCATTGTTTATGCTGCCCGTGTGCTCAGAAGCACACAATGAATGCATTTGAGTAATTTCCGAGACGTTATGATAAAATAAAAAAAAATTACAGACTACAGTGTAAAATAGGACTGACAACCTCTCCAATGTCTCATGTTAATTAATTAACACTATTTGTCGCTTTTTTATAATGCCTTCCTTTCTTTCTTTCTTTCTTTTTTTGCTGCTGCTGCGCTCCTGCGCCGTGTCTCCAGTTGAAAGTGGTGATTAACATTTGGTCTATAATAATGTTTTTATATATTACGCATTTTCATGAAAAACCTTAAGAATAAAAGAAATAAACACCGAAATAATTAGTGGAAACTTTTTTTAAAATTGATATTCCTCCTCTCTGATATACTAACACACATACACACACTCACACACACACATACACACGCACGCACGCACGCACGCACGCACGCACACACACGGCTGTGCGGTCACTGTACATTAGTTTTTTATTAATAACAAAATGTTTTTTTATTGACCGTATGAATGGTTTCGTTTTGAAATAAATATTTGGAAACGAAAATGCATGCTTTGTTGTACTTTGACAGAGTTTTGCAATATGTATAGCTACCTGTTTGTATCAAAATGTATAATTTTCGGCTGCTGCCGCAGTCGGAGGTATAAACGCTCAGACGGTCAGGACATTTTTCAATGTTTTATAATATTGTGTTTGATGTAATTTTAAAAGGGACCGTCTTGGCTTTCATTCAAGCCCAATTGTGAATCTTTCTGACTGTAGTATTTAAACTGTATTTAAACAGTCAATGACACACATTTTCCCACAATTTTCTTCTAAATTCTATTTTTTCTTTTAACCCTGTGGTATCTAGACACATCAGGGACACAAAACTCAGAAACTGGAATACTCACAGGACCCTAAGGATTCAGCAAATTTATATTACTAGTCCATACCCATTGGTAGCTTTGTCACCTTCTACCTATGCTAATCCTTAATGCCTATGTGCAGTTTCACATAGATTGACCACGTCAATAAGTAGGACTGACTGACAGTTTCCATGATTATGTACAGCATACCATACCATGACTTAGTCATACCAAAAATTTGAAAAAACAACAACAGAACATTCGGCCACAGGGGGAGCCACAGCGATCGGGCGCATTTTAGCCATTTTTAAGCATTTTTCTATAGCGCCACCCAGTTGCCAATTAGAGTTCAATTTCTCCAGTCACCTTGAGGCGTCCTGTTCTACACATCTACCAAGTTTAGTAAAAATCGATATGGCGGTTAGGCCTAGATAAGAAATTAGCCCTCTAGAGCCCCCATTTTGTTTGATTGGGTCAATAATGGAGGGGTCCCCTCAGATTATGTGTGGTCATATGCCTACAAAGTTGCGTGGTAATTGGTGAAACCCTTGAGATGTTATACACCTTTGTGTGATGAGCCACGTCCTCCGCAATATTCATTGCCTTATAGAAGCTCAGCTTTAGTAAGTTTTCCAACTTTTGCCAAGAGGGAACTTTAGATATTGGTCCCTAGATTATGTTCACCGAGTTTCATGCAGATCGGTCAAACTTCCTAGGAAGAGATCGATTTTAAGTGTTTTTCAAAAAATTCAAAATGGGGGAAAATCTTTATAACCGGAAGTTATAGGTTCCTGAGGCAAATTTGTTCCTCATAAGGAGAGGCATCTCTGTGCAAAGTTTCATGTCTCTACGACATACGGGGCATGAGATACACCCATTCAAAGTTTGCAATTTCAGTTGGTTGCTATAGTGCCCCCCTTTGGCCAATTGATGTAATATCGCTTCATTCGCATCCTCCCATGACCCTCTACCACTGTGCCAAATTTCACATGGATTTACCAAGTCAGTGAGGAGAAAAACGTGGCGCAGACACACAGATACACCCACACACAGACAGAGTTTTCGTCATTATATAGTAAGATAAGATACCCATACTGTTTCATTGTGAGATGTAATTGTGAGCCATAAATTAGAGGGGCATTTTTACTAAGAAATTAACATCACCAAATCCAGACAGGTCACAAACTGGTCTTTATATATTTGTTTAGATACACAATGAAAATACAGGTTAATATGGATTGTAACAATGAGGTAAAGAACTACTTGAATATTATAAACCAGATTATAAATGTTAAAAACATAATGACAATATTATGAACAAATTTGAAATTTGCATACTTAGTCTGTAATACCACCATAATGCTCCTCTCTCATCATCTAACGCCCCTATTTCAAAGCAGTTTTGGGTTACTGCTGGTCTGTAACCTGCACGTCTGTACATGTGAGCCCGTTTGACACGCATATACAGGTTGGCATTTTGCAAAGCACCATGACATCAGTGTCCTCAGCTGTAATGACAACTGCCTTTGGGCCCGTATTTGCTGCATGCAATGCATGCAGGAGCAGACGGGTGTCAACTTCTTCATGTGTGGAGCGCAACTGCTACTTCGTCACACTCATCTTCCGTCAACTTGTAGCAGCTTTCCTCACAGGTCATGTAAACCTCCTTGCCATGCAACATTTCTCTGTATTGTGGGAGTTTCCACTCTTCCACCAGAAACTTCATAAGACTGGTCTTGTTGGTGGGACTGCACAAGAATTTTCTCCACTGCTGGATGTGATGTCCCCTTGCAAACTTCTTGTACTGGTGAGTGGTGTTTCCACCTCTGTTGAGTCGTTCAGCATCTTTGATGAACATCTGGTGGTAGACATCAAAAACAATATCAATCCTCTCACTCTGTGCCCCTTCATGGAGGATCTAGGTCAGGCTAACTCTGCCATCTATGCAAAGGTCTTATTGTTGCCATTCCTTTTTTGGACCAGGCTCATCCCATCAATGATGGAAGTAGATGGGATTGAGATGTGTTCTGCAGGAGACACATTCTTTTCAAGCTCTCTAGCAATGTAGCCTTGTTTGTTTTTTCGCAGGGACCCATCAGCATTTGCCAGTGCCCATGGCAGTGGACCCAGTGGGTGGGCAAAGACATCCCTCATATTCAGCTTCCTGCTTTGAGGAGGATCATTTGGCTGAACAGTTTTCTGTCTGCCTTCAGAACAACTTCCTGTACTTCCTTACCATGAGATGTTTTTGTGCTGACATTGGAGAATGTCCTCAGGCTTTGCTTGGTCATCTTGTCATGGAATTTGAAAGATGGTGGGTCCTCATCTAACCTTGTTTGCTAAAATACCTGGTAGGCCTCATCTCCTTTCTCAAGAGCTTTCAAGAGGTCCCAGGTCACATCACGTGGAGCCATGGAGCCAGTGGAAAGGCTAAGCAAATCAGTCTCACCAGGGGACATAGGATTGAGCCAATTATTCTCCATGAGGTCAATGAGAGACTGGACATCTGCTTCAACTTTCTTGATCCTTGAACTCTGTAGATCTAGATGGGACAGTTTGGACATGCCTAGACCTATCAGGTCTCTCATCTGTCTGAGGTTCATGCCTCTGTACTCTGCCGTTTAGTAACATTTGGTCATGGCTCCTGGCTTAAAACTGAATCCCTTTGTCCCTCCAGCTGTCTGAGTGTCTTTGTTCACTGTTTCTTCTATAGCTTGATCAAAAGGAATTCGGCCAAAGGGATAGGTGGAGCCCAGTTGAACAGAGGCCTCCTTTCATGGATTCCATGTACACATCTGGGTGTGTGATGGGCAGCTGAGACATCTGAACAAAGTAGTCGGCAAGGTAGCATGCATAATTCATCCTGTCATAAGCAAAGCACCATGGGATCATTGCTCAAATGCATGCCAAGTGTAGCATCCGGTCACCCTCTCTGGGTGCTCGGATGAGCCCCAACAAGATTTCAGTCATGTCCACATAGGACATCCAGAAGGTTGAGAGGCTGTCGTTTCCATCTCTGAGGAACTTGCGGCAGACCTCAATCCATAACATCAGCAATTGAACCTTCTGCGATTACGCCAGACTAAATGTGGAGGTCTCGGAGTCCAGCATCTTGGAAATGCTTACCTATTATTGCCAGCAGTGCACAGATGGTGTGGAATACCCCAAGCCTGATGATGATCGCATGGAAGTTGTCACGATCTTTCCATGTGATCTCAACAGCCTTTGCATACAGGGCTTGGTCAAAGATGCAGACAGCCTTTTTCAGGCGTAAGTACAGCATGATTTTCAGTGAGTGGCAGTATTAGGAACGTTACTTTAAAAAAGTAATTCGTTATAGTTACAAGTTACTTACCCTAAAAAGTAACTGAGTTACTGCACTATAAAAGTAACTAATTACCTGGAAGGTAACTGTAGTGTTACTTTTTTATAAAATACTTGAATATGTCAAATTGCTTGGACACCTCCCCCCTTAATGGAACTGTATGTAATGAAACTCAACATTGAATATGTTAAATTAATGAAATTGACACTTAATAGAATAAATCATTATTATAAAGCATTGTACACTTATCTACACACACTCATTAAAGAACCTCAATTAATTGTGAAATTTAAATGTGAAAAGTCTCATTGACTGACCGTCACCTTTGTGTATGCGGAGAAGGAGAGGGGCAGAGGCAGCGGAGCTGTGGAAACATCCTGCAGTCATACTATCATGCGTTTTAATAACTTATTAGACAGATATACGTAGAGAAAGGCAATGTTAAGAGAGCAAGCCCAAATAAGCAACTCCACTTTAGAAACAAGCCCAAAAAAAAACCACAACCCGTGACTACCAATATTTGTAAGCAACTTTACAAAAAACAAGCCCAAAGTCGCAGCTAATAAGCGGACCTGGCAACCCTGCTTGTGAATGCTCGTCCTACTCTGCCTCTGATTGGTTTATGATGAAATTTTACTCTCCCTAAGCCAATCATCATTACTTATACAGTTGTCTCTCCCTCCCTCCCTCCCTCCCCCCTCACCAAAGGAAAAAAAAAATCTTTAGAGCTCCACTGAGAAGGAGCTTGCTTGGGTGAAAGCTGCTTCAGTGAAGTCAAGTAAAGCCGAGTAACAGCACATTTTATTGTGTGTAACGGTAATGGTGTTATAACGGGGGAGACAGTAACTTTTTTGATTACTCGTTACTTGTGTGAAAATTGGATCTGCACACTTGGATCAATGCAAGTATCTTTAACCTCTTGCACTCACAGCATATTTTCAGGAAAAAACGCCTAAAAAGACATACCCATAGTAAATGTGTAATTACTACACTTTACTAAAGGTTATATGCATGTTCTTGGTGTCCTTGGACATCTAGGGACTTCAGAGAATGTGTTCCAAGTGTCAGAAGTGTTGTATCTGTCATTAAGCCTGAGTAAATTGGAATAAACCAGAGGAAAAATTACGTTTTTTTACTCTCGCCAAAATATTTTATTTTTTTGACAGAGGAAAACACTATGCCAGCAATGATTTCATGCACCCAGACACCACTGATTAGCTTCATCCACTCCTTGACCACAAATTTACCAAAGTTGATAGAATTTGGGCTAACAGTGAAGCCCACATCAAGGTTTTTGTAAGGATACACCCAGGCGAGAACTCAGTTTGGCACACTTTTGTGCCAAATTGTGCCAAAGGGATTATTTTCTCCCTCTGATGAAAACTGGCTCTAAATTACAATAAATTTTCATTTTAGTAGTCTACTACTAACTATTGGAGCTTTTGGATATGAAATTTATCTTGTGCCTCATCATTTTTTTTTTTACATTCTGCAATTATATGTCTATATGCAATACAGAATAATGAAAAATAACAGGAACTTCTACTTTTTTGGCTCCACAGGGAGTATATTTATTTTCAGAAAAGTGCAAACATAGAAACAAACAACCATTCTGTGCAAACAATGTAAAATAAAGTAAGAGTGCAACAAATATAAAATAAATAAAACAATATATATATTTATATATTATATTTACAACACAAATGATGATTCACATCAATTTCTACATAGAATAAGACATATTAATACATAATTGAAGCAGTAAAGAGTGTATTATTCATTTTAGAGACCAAAACTACACAATTGATCTGTACACATACCTTGGTATAAGCGGTGACACCTCTCTTGCAGGAAAGGGTGGGGGTGGGGTGACTGGTGCAGGGAGTGCCGGAGGTGTGAAAACCCCTGATGGACCTGGACACTCCTCACTCCCTTCTTCTTGGAGGCTAAGAAAATGGTGAAAAATTACTATGTAGAACAAAAATAAATAATAACATTTGTACATTTCAACAAAGGACGGAAAAGGTGTGTAAATATGTAGCCATGACCTCTACTATAATTTGTTTACATTTGTATTTACAGATACAATGCAATATCTGAAAACAAAGTTAGCCAAAAATAAACAAATATAGTAAAACGGTAATACTCAATAGGCCTACTATTGAATTGCCAAGCTTACTACTGTGTTTACTGCTACTACTACTGTGTTTACTACTACTACTACTACTGTTTACTACTGTGTTTACTGCTACTACTACTGTGTTTACTACTACTACTACTACTGTTTACTACTGTGTTTACTGCTACTACTACTGTGTTTACTACTACTACTACTACTATTGTTTACTACTGTGTTTACAGGTTTATGACAAACCTGGGGGTTTGGTGTTCCATGAAAATAAAAATTTACACAATTTACACAACACTGAGCCTTATAGATAAATGCAAATACCGGTACTCACTCGTAAACTGAGTCCACGCGACTCGTAAACAGAGCCTCCTCCGCGGAGCCGGCGTCTTTACTGCTGTCGGAGTCCGACGAATCCTCTATGTCAACGTCGGACCCCCGCTGTATCTCAAAGAGGATGTCCGCCATATCCCTCTTGGTGTTAAAAGTTTTCTTTTCCATCGTTGAAATGTTTTTTTTCATAAGCACTTGACCCGAGTGTGCAGGGTGCAGTTCAGCGGTCTGTCTTCGTCTGTGAGGCGCTGTGCGTAAAAGCCGGCAAGAGCGCATAGTTTACGCAGGTTTTACGCTCGAATTTTTACGTAGCTGGGATTTGTAGTTCTTAGAATGGTAGGTGTCGATCGATTCAGTAGCTTCTCCACTTTCCAAAGACTACAAACATGGCCGTACAGAGGAAGTCTATGTTACACTATACAACTTTGATTCCGCAGTGGTCGCAAAATTTAAATGTCCTGATTTCGTACCAAAACAGATTAAAATCACCATAAAAAGGTAACGTTTGCACTAAGACAGACACCCGACCCTGTTTTGTGATCATTAGAGTCTAAACTTTGATCGAGAATTGAAAGTAAACACCGCCGTCAAATTTCGGTACGTTTTTTACAGTGCTCAATGACGTGCAGCGTTTTCTCAGCCCGTCGGCGGGCTGATCGGGCCAAGGAGGTTAACCAAGCTTTCGGTCAGAGGACCTTCATCAGGGTGACAATCAGCACGAGTACAATGAATGGTGATTTGCTCCTTGATTACTCGTTACTGAAAAAGTAGCGCCGTTAGTGATGCCGTTTATTTATAATGCCAATATTCCTATTGAGTCAGCAGGTTGAAGGCTATCTAGGTGCTAGGACCCAAACAAGGTTCTTCTCTCTGGCAAGCTGAGTATTGGCTGCAGTATCAGCATCTGCACCTTTGCTTTGTGGTGACCTCACCTGTTGCCCAGGGTGGTAAGTTGGTAACACTGGCAGGGTTGAAACTATGCTTCTCTTCTTTGTTTTGGCAACAGAGGGCATGGGTTGGACAGCAATTGCACAGCAATCCCATGACTCTGTGAGATGTTACCCCACCACTGACAGTTTCTTCAAGATGATTGATATTGTCCCACGCTAAAGCTGTGAATATATCCAGATGGATGTAAGCTGGTAAGGCAGTGCCACTCCCTGATAATGAGAGTTTCTGAAGACATAGGGCAGTGTTGATCTCTTGCATCTGTGAATAGGACACACTGTGACCAAGTCAGTTGAGGATGTTTATCAGCTCTTTATTCCCTGTCAAAGACTTGAAGGCCGGGCCTTTCCACATGCCACTGCATATACTATGTCATGGCCAAACGATCGCACAAGTCACTGAACTCTCTGGGATGTATCGTCAAGATCATTAGAGCCTATGAGTAAATAATACGGGAAGATGATGAGCAGTTCCGGAATAGTAGGACGTTCTGCTACTGCTTTTACTTCAGGTGGCCAGACTTGAGGAACATCTTGACTTTTGATGTCCGCTCTCAGTTTGATGGCTTCATCTTGAGCACCAGCACTTTTCAGGGCCTGCAACTCATTTATAAGAGACTGATTTTCTTTGGCAATTTCCCTCATGGACAGGTTATCTGGACAGAGGAGTTCATATCAGGGAAAATGTGCAAGGCTCCAGCAAACTCACTCTCCAGCTTTCGTCTCAAGTGCTTCGTGGTTGATTCCTTGACTTGGACAATTCCTAGGGAGTTCGTTGAAGCAACCAGTCAGCTACTGGCAGTTTTCTCTTTTTTTTTGGCAAGGATTCCATCAAGATCTTTCTTCATGATGAAGATGCTGCAACACTTTCTGTAGTAGTAGATTTTTGGAATCTGACCCTCAAGAATGTCTTTTGCCAGTTCCAGTACTGCTACATGATTCCATATTTGAACTGCCCTGCGCAGAGATCTCCAGGAGTCAACACTTTGTGCTGAAACCAGCTTATTTCTGTCATCAGAACAGTGGATGATGCACTCCATCCGTGTTTCCTCAATGGTGGGCTTGTTCACTGGTAGCCATATTCAGGCAGTTTTCAGTTGCAATATACAATCAGAAATCATAATTACTTTAATGCAAACCCTTAATTAATCTCTCACTTTCTTGGTCCCTCATTTACAGCAACAAAGAGTCACAACCTAAAAGTAAAACTAACATTGATAAAGGGTCAAAATAATCCTAATGTTACCTAAATTAACTACTGTAAAACTTCAATTAAAAGCCAAAAGATAGCTCAGCTGTCACCACTGCAAGTCAATCACACATCACTAGCTAGCTAGCTAGCTAGCTTGCTGGCTCACTCACTTCTTTGTCAGATAGAGCAAATAACAGTTGTGTTTATCTTTAGCCTTAACCTATGGGCCTCTAGTTTCGCAGACCAGGCGAGGCAGAGGCGCAGCGCACCTGCACTTCGGTAACTGGGTGTGGCCAGGCGGATTTTACAAGTTTGGCACACCGTGCATGCTGGCGCAGCTACTCCTCTTTCCCACTTCCATCCCTCCTACCTGTGCAGAGAAGGCGTGGAGTGGGTTTTACACACATCACACCAATCACATGAGCCCCTCTCCTCGCCCTTAAATGCGCTGCGCGAAGGCGTAATGAGAGTTTACTCAATTCGCCATGGCAGAAGAGAGCAGCAGCATCAGATGGCCAAACTTCTCCCAGGAGGAAACTGATGTTTTGGTCCGAGAGGTCCAAGCTCGCAGTGTCCGAATATACAGAACTGCGAGCAGACCTCCACCGGCTGATGATGCAAAGGTAGCCTGGGAGGAGGTCACCACAATTGTAAATCAATGTTGCGTTTCTCTTGTGCGCGCGCACTCTCTCTTTCTCTCTCGCAGTCTCACTCTGTTTCTTTTCTTTTGACTTTTCTAAGATGACAGATGCTGAATATATACTCCCTATCTGATGCTGTGTCTGTTTGTGGTTGGCTGAGAGGGATGTGAACTCATTAGTTTGCAGCTGTGTTAATCAAATCAGGTTGGGTTTCCATTACGCGTGCCAAACGTGCCAAACGGTGGCAATCCCCTTTGATCTGACATCAGATGTGACGGGACAGTCGATATAGAGATACATTTATGTGCTGATTGCAGATAGTTGCATTGAATAGTGGTGTTTGTGGGTATTTATTGCATCGTTAATGTGCCTGACATTCTGGAAACCTGCCTGTGAGGTTTTGGTGACGTGTGGGCACTGTCTGCCAGTCAGCCAAACTTCAGCTTACACCGGCTGTGCTCTGCCTGCGCTGACAGTAGACCTGGTTTCAGCTGGCGAGCTTTTAGCGCACCTTTGGGGAAGCCTTTTGGCACGAAACTATCACTGCACCAAGTTGGATCTGTCGACACCTCCCCCTGCTGCGCCGCCACACCCATCTCAGTGCACCTTGGTCTGCCAAACTACCAAACTGAGCGTGCATTGGGTTGTGCTGCTCGAAACTAGCTCTGCGCGAGATTCGCCACCCTGTGCCACCCTGTGCTGCGCCGGGAAACTAGAGCCCACGGTGTTCATCATGTTAAAATTCTAAAAACTAAGGTATGTTTTGTGTAGTTATTGAAGTTCAGATAAAATGCTTACCTTGAGGAATTTTTTGGAAAATTTAACATATACTGAGAGACATTTTTTGATACTATATGTTCAGTAATATAACACTGGCATTATTATTCCCATTACCATAAGACTTTTCCATCACAATTAACAAAGTGATGGAAGTGACTGGGGTGGAGGTGACATTTTGTCACATTTGTTGCTAATTAAGCATTAGCATTCAAAATACACATTATAAAATGTAGTTTTTCTTATAATTCGTACATGTAAAGGAAATATGAACTGTTTGAAAATGACTGCCAGTAGATAGTCATATTAGCAGAAATGTGCATATTGGCCAATTCCAATGATGTTCCAATATTATCATGCATCCCTATCAGGAATGACAATAGACCCAAGAAACTAGTGTTCTTTTTTATTAAAAAAGTTATGAATTATTAATTTATCATACAATATATGACACATTGGTATGGTATGTACATGTCATTTGTATTTGAAGTTAATATTAGATCAAATTTAATCCAGAATTCAGCAAGGTTTAATGTCCAAATCAGGCTCAAGCACAAAGACAACATAGCAAAAAACATACATAAAAGGCTACTTTCGACATAATAAAAATAATAACTGATGTATCATTTGATTTTTTTGTATGTTCCTTTTGGTGTCAAGTAAGTGTGATAAATAAAAAATAAGATATAGTTTTGTTTTACTCATTCTTAACATGGACACAATAATCGCAATAGTTAAAGAATCACCATCGTACCAACTGCCATTGAAATTCTAAATGAGCTATAAAGGAATTAGCACTCTTACACTCGCACATACTTGCATTTTACAGCTAAACTGTTCTCAACTTCATGAGATATATGTTGTTTGTAGTATTTGATTGTATGAAATATTTCACTGCTTGCAAGTATTTTATCAATATGACTACTGGGGCCCAAATTAGACCTAGTAAGGAACACACTGACAAAAAAACATTAATCTGTAAAACAGCTCGCAGAAAATCTTCAAACATCAGTCGGGACTGGGTCACCAATTCCAACAAGTAATTCTTCAGTCAGAATGGTCTAATCTTGTTAAAATCAGTCCCATCATAATCTTTTGTCCACACCAAAATTATTACCCATCCATTTCTGGATAATTTAGCTTTTAACCTGCTGCTGTTTTTAAAGAACTATAGGACGTTAAATTAAGGTAACATATCAGTGATAGTCAGTGAGTCAGGAAGATAATACTTAATACAGCAGAGAATGGGTGAATAGGGCTACAGTACGAGTACAGTACTCCTGAACGAGTTAAGTGAATCCAAGACCCAGCAAGAAGCCACAAAAAATAGAGCTTCCAGGAATGATCATGAGGTCAGAAAACCAATGGAAGCAACTGCTCAACCATAGCACTCTGTGAACCCCCACCCACCACACACACACAACCAGCCACTTATAATGTTTTCGCAGAGCTATTGATCGACCAATAGTCTGGGATGGCAGCGTTTTAACCAGAGAAGCAAGCTGACAAATAGTTTGAGTGCTGGCTGCTGAGGTCATGATTTTAAACTGCCAAGGCGTCCTTTTTTTCTCTTTGTCTTTATTTGTTAGAGACATCATTTTTAGGACCTGGTATTATTTAAAAATGTTCAGTACTGGTGTAAATATAGTACTTAAAATTTGGTATCGATACCAAAACAATACTTTTTTCATACATCTTCCTTTTAGAAATACTAACATTGTTCTCCAAAACCATTTTTTATATTTAACATCATAAGGCAGACATTCCAAATTCATTGGTGTTACACTTTTTCTTTCCACGAAACAGCCGTATAGGAATTAAAAACAGTCTGGATGTAGCGGTCAAAAATGGGTTTTTTTTTAAATCTGTTTTTTAAAATCGATTTTTCTCTAAGAGTTATTTTCTATTTGTATTGTATAATGTCTGTCGGTTGCATTGTCTGTGTTGCCCTCTACCTTTCAATATTTAACCAATAAAGAGACAGCAGATGTAACTTATGCTGCAGTTGTTGACATGGAAACCTAGCCTGGGAACCAGCAAATCTGCGAGCTCATGTTTTATTTGCTCTGGCAGATAAGACTGGTCTTCCTCCCATTCAAACAGAATTCCAGCCATCCTGGCCTGGGCCACGCCAATCACAACCAATTAATATGGGGTGTGTTTGAGACAACATGATTTGGAACTTCATATAATTTTATCCAAACTTCACAATCAAGTATCTAGCCATGGGTGTTATCATTGTTAGTTTTCTTTTAGCCATTTTGTTATGCATTATTAATGTGTCAGTGACCACTTGCCGATTTATACAGTATTAAACATCAGCTACAAGACCAATCAACCTGACAATAAAACAATACACAGAAGAGTGAGAACAGAGGAATCAATCATTGCATTCAAAAATGACGTAATGTCACAAAACTGGGACACCTTATACAATAGCAATAACACAAAAAATGTGCGTATGAGGAATTCTTAAAAATATTTAGAAGATTATAAGATAAAAAATAGAAGACTAAAGCATGCAGATCATCCTTGGATCACAAAGGGGTTACAAAATGCCTGCAAAAAGAAAAATACACTTTATAGAGAATTCATAAGACAGAACTAAGGAGGCAGAAAATAAATATAAAAAATATGAAAACAAGTTAACTAATATTATAAGAATAACTAGGAAAGAATATTAAAATAAACTATTAGATGATAAGAATAATATTAAAGATATATGGAAAATATTGAACAGTGAAAAAAAAATGGTTACCCAAAATATTTCATTATTGTAACATTGAAAAGTATAATATGAATGAAGTAGTTAACAGCTTCAATACATTTACATGACTGTTGTGAAAAGGGGAATTGAGGGAATTTCAAAACCATTATCGTAGATCTGTAATTTATCATTTAAAACCGGTAGATTTCCAAACAAAATGAAAATAGCAAAAATCATACACCGAAGTCATAAACCAAACAAACACCACTTCACAAACTACAGACCTGTTTCATTACTATCTCAGTGCTCCAAAATCCTAGAAAAGCTTTTCAATAACTGGCTGGAAAATTCATAGACAAACACAAATTACTCACTGAAAGTCAATATAGATTCAGATCGGACAGAGCAACATCACTGGCATTAACAGACTCAGCTGAAGAAATCACAAATTCACTTGACCAAAAACTGCACACAAAAGGCTTTTGACACAATAAAGCATGATATTATTCAATAAACTAGAACGGTATGACATCAGGGGAAAAGCGTTAGATTGGGTGAGGAGTTATTTGTCTAACAGAAGGTAGAAGTAGATGAGTAATCAGTGTCAGCATGTTTGGACATTACTTGTGGTGTCCCCAGGGGTCACTGTTGGGCCCTAAAATGTTTATTTAGTATCAAGTATCAAAAGTATTGAAACTGGTGTTATTTGCTGATGATAATTTTTTTTTTTTTTTGTTCTGGCAGTGATTTGCAAGTTTTAATGCAGGTGATCAATTCAGAATTGAGTAAATCAAAAGTCTGGTTTGATAGAAATAAATGATCATTAAACCTGAACAAAACACAACTGATACTTTTGGGGAACTGCAGAACTAATACCCAAATAAAGATTCATTTGGACAGGTTTAATTTTAAAGAGTAAATGAAATCAAATTATTTGGGGTGACAATAGATGACCAAATCTGCTGGAAATCACATATTAAGCATGTACAAACCAAAGCATCAAAAAGTACTGATCCCACCAGTTTTTGGTCATGTAAGTCAAATCATTTTATGTTGTTTTCAGTTTTCATGCTTCCTTTTATATGTCTGTCTACCACTATATGATTGATCTGTTTATTTGCTACTTGCATGTTCGAGATGAAGTACTATTAACTAACTAACTAACCAACTAAAAGATAATTTGCGAGATGGGGGAATATGAAATTTGGGACTTAGAGACTATGGTCTTTGGGATTCTTCAATGTGGACAGACAGTCAAATTTGTTGATGATGGATTCCAGAGTGTTAAAACAATGTGATGTGGGTTGGACTCTGGTCATGGACATTTATTATTTATTTTTGGTACTAAGGACATTTTCACTGATGCTGTCCTTCCAATCAAAAAGATGGGAAAGTTGTCCCACAATGTTTTTAAGTAGTGGGGTGAAATTAAAATGGAATAGGCTAGTTCTGACAATTGATCTACAGATAACCTCAGGAAAGGGGTTGGTTGTGGGTTTTTTGTTTGTTTGTTTGTTTGTTTGTTTAATTGTATTTCAAAGGTCCATCCACAGCATGGGACTACCACTTCTATTAGAAAGTCTGGGAGGAGTGAGTTCAAAAATATGTGTATGTCTTTGTGTTCAATTTTGACAACTTTTTAGAGGGAGCAAATTATGTAAATTAGGTTACAAGTCAGTAGGAAGTAATATCATATTACTGTCATTCACAACTGTTATGAGTGCATTAACTGTTTATATCCATAAAATGTAGACATAATAACCATACCCCTTGTGTTTGCATATGAATAGGCCAAACCATTAAAAAGATGACAGGAAAAGTGTCTCAGTAGTCACAGATATTCTTTGTGCAAAGCCAGTTGTACAGTTGACCTGTACAGTTGGTGGAAGATGTGTCTGAGGGGAGATTTGTGACATAATTGCAGTCTGCTATGGTCAGTGTGAATAGCACTTCCCGCTACCATTATACGCTGTATGTACTGAACAGTGTTCCGAAAAAGAGAAGCATTTCTTTTGAACTTACATACAGTAGCTCGTACATTGTATTTTTATTTTCACATCCTCCCTCCTGACTCCTTCAAGATCCCTCTCATTCTCACTCTTTATCACTCTTTTTCTCTCATTCTGTTTCTGTCTTCCTCCCCTCTAATGCATGCCATCCGTTTCTTTTCTTTAATACATCAATATACTATTGTGCAGCGGCTGCCATTTTCTGACGCAAATTATCTTCCCAAATGGGGATGTGAGGCGCTCTGCCTCCCTGCACAATCCTTTATTGATCGTTCAGTCTCATAAAAGCAGAATGGGCAAGGGCTGAGAAATAATGAAAGAGAGAGACAGACAGAGAGAGAGAGAGAAAGAGAGAGAGAGAGAGAGAAGGCAGGCCATCTGTGCTGACAAGGAGTTATTTTCCACGACTCAGAGGCTAACTTCTAGTCAGTATTTTGTATCGTGATTTAACAAGCACTTGTATTATATTGGTTTGATATTGGCCGCTTCTTGAAAGATTATACCTTCCAGCATCCACGGTTTAACAAAGTGTCTTTTGTTTTATTACCCAAGATACCCACAATTGTGATTTATATGAAAATGCTCCCTAATCTTCTTTAACAATAACAGGGAATGGACTGCATTATTTTTAAGACACACATTTTAACACTCTTTCATTTCCTGGAACACGACAATATAATTTAAGCCAAGCAATCTCCATCACATCATGTTGCCCATCACAGCCACACATCTGGCTGTATTGTAATTAAAAATATGGAGCTTCAGGCCAGACTCGTTAAAGTCTGGCCTCGTTTTGTCTCTGTCAGTAATGCTTTACTGGTTCTTGAAAGAAAGAGATTTATGAACTAAATTCATTTACAATCCACTGAGATTTAGACAAAAGCAGCAACAAACAGCTAAGACAAACTAGAGTCCCTCTCCCACTGGACAAAAAACCCACTAAGACCCACTAACATCTGTCTTGTCTTTAATGGGAAAGGTTACAATCTGTTATTCATTCTCTGGACAAATGACTCTCCGGACAAATGATGCAGTAGTCACAGGCATTTTTCCACTCAAGCTCCAGTCAGCAGTAATACCTGGGTGGACACACTAATGTCTGCCCCTTTTCTGGTGCATAACTTCTGCGACTTTTACATCTTGGCCACAACTTCCGATCATCTCTGTCCAAGTGGCGCTGGAGTATCCTTCCAAATTAGTGTGCACTGTGTTTGAAACTCAGATGTTACCACTGCAACATTTTCACTGGCCTTCATGCTGCTGTCTACCTTTTTTCTAACCCTATTTTCTGGTGCGTTTGTGGCATAGAGTGTGACACACCAGAAAACAAAAAAAAAATCTAAAAGGCATTATTATCTACTAGCAATGGGAAAAGAGTCAAGGCAGCATGGTAACTATCAATTGATGTTTGTAGTGTTAATGTTACTATCAGTCGGCTACCTTTTGTGTTGCCATTGAAAGAAATGTAGCAAAGAGTAAATTCAGAGATTAAGTTTATCATCCTGTAAATGTTTGCAAAAGAAATATCCCTACGTTACCCAAGGGTAGCCTATAGCTTCTTCTCTGAAGCTAATAAATGAACAGCATACAAACATTATGTTAGTGAACAAGTGAATCAGCCTTGGAATGATTTGCTGGAGAGAACAGGGAGCTGTGGTTGCCAGGTGAGAAGGAATGATGGGGTGAAGGTGCTTCTGTTCAAACAGCCTAAGTCTGGAAATGATAACTGGATTTACTGAAGCGAGGGGGTCTGTTTTATTGCTGTGTAGGCCTTTTCTATTCACCTACACAACAAAGATGACGACAGCTAGCTGGATCACCAAAGCCAGTAGATATGATCCTGAATGGACCAAAATCTCATGGCAATCCATCCAGTTGCTGAGATATTTCAGTCTGAACAAAGCGGTAGACTGACTGACACACATTGCCATGCCAAGAGACGTGCCCCTTGCATGGCCAAAAATACAGCTACAGGGTGGGTGTGGTATTGGATGTTAAAGTTCCAGTTTGGGAGCAGGTCTTGAAAATTGGACAGAGCCTTAAATCAACCTAAGGGAACAAAAAACATCATCCATTATCACACATACACAGGGGTCTGGATGGGCCTTTACCGCCCAATTTTTTGCAAGTGCCAACCATTTGAGAGATGGATCAATAAATAAAATCTTTACATTAAAAAAAAAAAACGTGTGTGTGTGTATGTGTGTGTGAGCAGTGGACACACCCTGAACTTTTAGAGAAAGACTGATGATTAAAGGTGCCTTGTGGATTTTTTTTGTAAACAAAGCTGTGTTAACATTCAGTGGTAGACTGAGTATAGTTGAGACATGTACAGTTGAAACACCCTAAATATCTTGCCTGCGCTGCAAGCTTGAGCCATGATTTTTACTCAGCACATACTTATTAGCATCCTCTTTGGTGGTGGGAAATCTGAAGAGTGTTAGCATCTCCAGTCTGAAGATATCAGCAAAAGTCTTTTTACTAAGGTAAGAATTTCACTTTACCATGTCCCTTCCACAATGAATAGCTTCTTTTGTGACCATCAAGTAACGTACATCTTTGCAAACATTATTCTGTGCCCTAAAAACTCACATATTTTATGCTATCCTAGCATGTTAAGTCACTGCATAATCTAGAGAAATACACAAGGCGGTTCTAAGTTCTATTGCATCACATGCTGTTAAGTTGTGCAGCGTAAAGGTAACAGGTTATAAGTCATAATAAGACCACAAACAAATAAAATGAAGATAAAATTTTATATTTGTGATACTTGAACTGTGTTATATTAATGGACATCTTTTTAACCATGAATGATACAGGGGAGTGCCAGCACAGGTCTTAGAGAGGGCCTCAGAAGTGGTGCAGGAAGGGAGGTCAATTACGAGTGCAGCTAAGGAATTTTGCATTTCTGTTCCAATTTCAATAAAGAGGAATGAATTTATATTGAAATATCTTGTCAAATTGTCTTTTTTTTTTTTTTTAAGTTTATTGCATTTACAATTGATGTTAAGTCATCATCAATGGGTTTCAATAGGTGTCTCAACTGTACACATATGGGGTATAGTTGAGACGGTACCATGGTAAAAATGCACCTCATGTTTATGACCTCATTGTGGAAAAAATAAACAACTTATAAATGATATTCATCAATAATAACTTAGTATACAAACAAATTCAACTGCATATGAAAAATCACTTATTTTCAGTGTATAGTTTTTGTGCAATATCTGTTCAAAAATGGAGAAGCAAAAGTGTTTCAACTGTACTCAATACTCGCCAACACATAATAAGTCTCATTCATGAAGTATTGATTAAATCTGTGAGTAGATCTGTACATAAAAAACATTGGTACTATAAACCTACGCTGGTGTCATGAACCCCACAGAAAACTCAAATTTGATCTTAGGCATGTGTGTATGTTCATGAATCCCAATAAATTGGAAATTGACTGTGTGTTCCCACTAGTCAGCAATTAGCATACATCCCTGCCCAAAAATGGCCAGTGACCATAATTTATTGAGGTGATAATTTCAATGGATAGATGAATCCTGTTGACCTGTGAATGTGGAGTAAGAGAGTGAGAGAAATAAAAACTTTTCCAACAGTGAGAAGAAGTTATTTTTAAGGTACAGTACAGAAGTTATTTTAGGTAAAGTGGGGTTGAGAAAAACATTTATTTTCTTCTGTTAGTAGTGGTGTGACAAGAACAGGTAAATCAAAGTCCTGGAAGGAGGTAATGGATGCTGTTAACTCCATATCCTCTGTTATAAAAGCCATCCAAAAGGTCAAACAAGAATGGCTTGATATGAAACTTAACGCACAATTGCATGAGTATGCACACACACACACACACACACACACACACACACACACACACACACACACACACACACACACACACACACACACACACACACACAAAAACACAGCAGCTACTGGAGGAGGCTCTTCCCCATCACAGCTGCAGTGCATTGCTTCTATCATCAGAGAGACCTCTCTGTCAGGAATTATCCCTGACAGAGACAGCAACATCCCTCCACTGGAGCAGTCAACAGCAAACTCAGAGGGTACAGTGATGAACATCTTATATTAAATTAAGTGTTGCTATACATTCTGACAGCCATCACTGATAGCGTAGTGTTTGGTCAGTAACATGGGTCTCACAGTCTCGCCACTCAAACAGAGGAAACATTTGTTAAGTTATCCCTCCTGATTCAATCAAGTGGGAACGATGTACATTTTTAAGAAACCCAATCTGAAGCCTAAATATGCTAATTGCCAACTAATTTAACTACATGTTATATTTCTAATCTTCTGTCATGTTTAACTTGTTTCAAAGGCATCTGCATATTGTGAAAATAGCACAATATGAATTAAAATTGTAATTTCTGATAATGACAAGCAATATTTATGTGCATTCCTTATTTACAAAAGTGGTACCAGCAGTCAGAAGCAGGTGTAGATTTTGTTTGTACCTACGAAAAGATCGGAGCTACTAACATATTGATGACTGTCAAAATACACATACATTTCCTTCTGCGAACAGTTTACAAACAAATTTGTTCTGCTCAAGTTTCATGAATAAGTCCCAATGTGTGTATCCATACAGTCTAACAAACTTGTTGAAATTCTTAAGTCATAAAATATTTGCCAAAAAATTTGAATCCAGAATTGTTTACATCCACGTAGGTAACAGTCTTGTTTTAACTGTCTTGTGGGCGCATTGCTGCTTGAAAACGTGTCTTGCACGTACATGTGATAAACAAACCAAGGACCCACTCCAGCATATCAATACTAGTAGTCTGACCCGTTGGATATAGATTGTGGCTATAAGCCTGGCACTGGAAGACTATTTATATTTAGATCAGCATTCTCCGTCTTAATAAAGTTTTGCTTGAGCCACATACAGCCAGCAAATCATCTGTGGTTTTAACTGGTCCAAGAAGTTCCTCCAGAGCCAAGTATAGTCAGGCTCCACCCCCAGAGCAACGTTTGTTAAATGATGATTGTCTTTTTTATAAGTAAAAGCTGAATCGCACAGACAACATACGTCTGTTAAGCCTACTGTTTTTTGAGGCCTTTTTTGCGGAGAATTAGCCATTTTAATAACAGCGCTTACCTCCCTGCATCTACCAAAACAAGTTCCCCCACAGACATTATTTTGCAAGGGTTCCATTGCTACATCCTGGGATTAGCTCCACCCAAGATGGCTGTGATTGGTTTAAAGAAATACTAACTAGCCAGAGCATTTTTCCCCCTGCAGCAGGTAGATAATGTGTGCTTCCAGACCTTTTTCTAGTACTGACACAGTGCTGTAAAGATAGGTCTGGCTACATGAGATTACTCTCCTGGATGTCCACAGGAAACCTTTAAATTATCATTATGCTAAGCCTACCCATCAGTCTTTCTGACAAGGCTCTTTACATTATGCTTCAACCTTGTTCACCTGCATCAGCAAATCTCTAAATGCAACTGGTCCAGAACTTGAATAAGAAATAAACATCTATCAAACATTACTTCTGTATGAATTCATCTTTACTGGCTTCCTGACACTGTCAAGACTGATTTCAACATGTTACTTTGACATTATACAGACAGGTAATTGTTGACCTCTGACCCTCAGGTCTTCAGAGCAAGCACTTATGGCTGTTCCAAGGTCAAAGCTGAAAATTAAAGGTGATGTGTGTACGGTGATCACAGTAACATTGCTGGGAAGTACAATGTTGACTGAGAGAACCAGTGGCCAGCTGTACAAAATAAAATCCAGAATGTCATGACCTGTAGTTTTGCTTTAAGAAGCCCTGGGCTATGTAAGATACATCTTATAGGGACTTGGAAAGTAATGGAGAACTTCACTCTTGTCCCATATGTTGTGGTCCTACAGGAACACTCAAAACTTTGATGTGGTCCCACAGATTATATGGACAAACAGCATCTGTATTATCGTGTAGAAAATTGCACAAATCCTTAGTGAATCTATCTGTCAGTGTAGTTATGATTTCACTAAAAAGGAAACTCCACCTTGAAACTGAGTATGTGGTATTACAAAGATTTAGGACAGTAAAATCAATATCTACAACCACAGACAACCGTCTCCCAAAGCTGGATATCAGAGCATCAAGTCCCCTTATCCCAGTCGGATCACCATGGCTGCTGTGACAGAGTCTGAGGAGCCCGTCCATTATTCACTGTCTATGGAGCAGCTCCAGGACCTGTCCCTAGATGACATCATCACCCCAGTTTGTCCCTCAGCTTCACATGAAACAGCCACATCTTCCCTGTAAGTTATGTGACTCATAATTTCCTCAAATATGCAAGGGAAATAATGTGAAAATGGAAATGATAAACAAACAGAGGGAATGCCTGGGCAATCATTCCAACCCGCCGCTGCCGGGACTAACTCCCCAAGGGGAAGTCCCCCTAATCGGCCCCATTGTTCATGGTGACTCTAGGATTGTTCAGTGCACACAAGGTCTGGTTTATCCACTGCAGTGTGCTGTAAATATGTTGAGCACAACCCAAAGACTTTCATATTCTCCATAAAATGAGAGGAACATGAGAATGTGTGGCTATTTGCTGGACCTGGATATGTAAGAGAACCAGACACAAAACTCATTAGCATTGAAATGTTGCTGGTTATCTTATTTCATGATCCCAAAGAGGCATCTACAGCAGGGTTCACACTGGACATGCAAGCAGAATTTTTCCGTGGAGCACTACCTGCTACCTTTGGCGACCATGTTAACCTATTGTTGCTTGGGTCCAGACCTTTGAATATACCCACTCCGCTAAGTTCAAGTTGACTGATTCTGGTCTGGCACTGTGATGTGTAACTGAGGTAAAAAACCATGAGTGCTGCAGGGGGACTAAAAGTTAGTCAATTGGCTCCTTGGGCTAAAGCCATTGTCAAGGTGTTGTCAAGCAGTGCACCGAAACCAATGAGGAGTAATAACAACAACAATGGCGAGCACCATAGACAAGAGAGATGCTGCTACCAGGCTGTCCTAAATGAACATGTCTTCTAAATATTGCCCAACACTGTAGTTTGTGTTTATCTCACTCTGCTCCACTCCTAAAAGCCCTGCAAAAAAAGGGTTGGCATGGCTAGGCATCAGTGTGGACTTAAAATGACTTGGACTGGGTCCACTCCATTTCAGTGTGTGCTGTTTAAAATGCAACAGTCAGGGCCTGGAAGGCTTTTTAAACGTGTAATCTGTCAGCCAGTGGCAGCAACCACGTCACTGTCAGCTGACAACACAAACAAAGTTGGCCTAAAGAGCAAAAGCCATGGTAGCTTTCCTGGTAGACAAATAATTGCCTGCATGGGCAGTGATGTTCACAATGTGATTTTATTTAAGCCTGAATACATTCAGTTCTCTGTCATATCAATTTCCTTTGACTTGTTTGGATTTGTATGGGCCATGTGGTCATGGTGACGTATACGCAACCCGGGTCGCTGAAATTTAGTGGTGTATCTTCAAGGCCACAACAACTGTCTAAAGGCTATTGATTGTACAAATGATGACCTGCTTCAGGCCCCGGCAGTAAACGGGAGGGCTGGGAGGTGAGCTTACTGTCCTCCTACCTCTGACATTGGGTGAATGTGAAACTAAGAGGATGCTGCTGGGTCTGGACTGAATGTCAATGTAATGATGTGCAGACTCCACTGATTTGGTGCACCTCACGCCATAGGCCTGCGCCTCAATGGTGCGGACCCATTCAGGTGAATGGATTGGTCTGTAGTGATTGGTTTAGGAAAATCAAACCCCCCTCTCAGAATTACTTGCTCACCAGCGTGGAGAAATGCACTTCAGATGTGAATGGCCAAAACATTCTCACCTCAGGTTTACATATTGCTGCTTTGTCAGTAGCCTTTCACATCTGCATATTACACTGTATGTATCCTCCTGCGTCTGCTGTTGACAGTTCGGAATCATAGGGCAAAAACAAAATAGTGGAAATGTGCAGGTATATATTGTTCAAAATGTATAAAAGTAAGTCTAATGTTGTGTTCACACTGGGCGCAAATAAAAGAATTTGCACTGAGTGAAATACACGTAAAGTCAATGTAAAGACGTGATTAGATACAAATTCCCACTGAGCGGCACAATGGACGCAATGGATGCAATGGATGCAATGTGAGGACTCTAGAAACCCATTTTCTAAGACGTATTGAGGTGAGAGGTAAAGAGACCCCTCTAAACAATTTTATCAAAATTCATACCAAAATGACACCTACAAACACAAGTACACTACCCAAGCTGTACACTACACTACACACAAAGTCATCATCTATAATTTAACAAAAAAATAAATAAATATATAAAAAAACATACATACTCATTGTCACATGGCTTAGGTTTTTTTAGACAAATGAATCTAATGTATTCTGGAGAAAATGTTTTCTTTTTGACATCTTTCTTTCCCTCTTATGTCACTTTCTGACTTGTTTTTTTTTCTGTGTGTGTGTGTGTGTGGGGGGGGGGGGGGGGGGGGGGGGGGGGGGGTGTCAAGGAGGTTGATTAGACCTTATTGATTACATTACATTATAATGCTTGTAGATAATTTGGAATGAAGGGTTTGAATTATTGCATGTGATTATTATCAAATTATAGGCTAGCAAAAGTAATCCAACAACAGCAAATAAATACTAGATGACACAAACATGTGAGGTCATGTACTCTTCACATAAGTGGATAAAGCGCTGCATAATGTAACAACATTATTTGATGTGGTTTAAGGCTTCAAGCCACTGAATAGTGCTCAGATAGAGGGATGCTCTTATTACCCAGTACATTATATATCAAATACCCACCTCAATCAAATCTAGTGTACAACATACAGGTGCATCACCATAATTATATATATATATATTATATATATGAACTCCACTCCTCGCTCGCAGACCTGTTACCTTGCGCCGCTCGTCCGCTCTGCTTGGTTCTGCGCATTCTTTGCTCCGCTCCGCTCCATTATAAATTTTATCCCGCTCCACCTGCTCACCACTCCGCTCAAAAAAACTGCGTCGTACTACCTTAACCTGTAATCTTCTATTCACAAATAAAACATGAGCTTGGTAGATTCTCCCCTCTCCCCGCAGTTAGGGACCGTTCTCCACAGTACCGCTTTCAGCAGGGTGGAAATAAGTCAAAGTGTGGAGGAGACGGACCAGGTTAAGCGGCCGACCTCCGGGGAAGCCCTTTCGCCTCTCTCCGCAGTTAGGGACCGTTCTCCAAGGTACTGCTGCTTCTCTTCTCAGTTTCTTTTCTTAAATACATAGTAAACTCCATAGTTTTGAAAGAAAATAGTTTGGGTGTGCGCAGGTGCAAAGATGCATTCTGTGTGGGGCATGAGCAACCGCAGCGAAATTGGAGCAAGAGATGAGGCTCCACTCCACCTTTTAAAAAAATAGCCGCTCCTCGCTCAACACAAAATCCTTCCGCTCCCCGCTCCGCTCTGCTCAGCTCACATGCTCTGGCTCACATCATGCATGATTAGCCAGTAGCTTTCAACCCATTGTGTCACAGCTAAAGCTTCTAACATTAACGTTACTTGGCAAGAACTTTTTCTTAAACGTTAACTTACAGTGAGCTTGGTCGTTGCAAAAATCATAATAAAAAAAATAATTCACTCACCTCGTCTGTCAGCTAGTAGTATCGTTGTCTTCCTGTCAGATGAATTCAAGTTTTCCACGTTTCGCCAATACATCAGATAACTTCCTGCATGTCGTTTCAAAATAAAAGCTGTCCGGTGTGTTAATATGTTTACCATGCTATATGAGGCTTCTTCTATTTTTTTCTCTTTGAAATTTTTACCGAGGTCCAGACCTTGATGACCTCATACTGTAGCTGGCTACGGCCATGGTAACTCATCAGTAACCCCTTTGGGGACATATGATGCCGAGAATGTACCAGTGGAAGTTCCCTCAATGGTTCAGCAATTTCAAGCGCGTATGACTTGAATTTTTCGCGTGTATGAAGCGAGTCAAAACAAAATATTCTAGTGTTGAAAATACATTGCATTGCATTTGGTGTGAACACAACATAATTCAATACTCTTGAAGCAATGTTATCATTGCATGTCAATGAATAATGAATGTCAGTAAAGCATGGATGAATGGAGAATATGGGTAATTCTTGTGTCACGACATACATTTTAAAGGCTCCAATTTTAAGTGATTGACCCACATCAGACTGGCCGATTATTATATTTTATGCTTTTTTTTGTTGCTAAATAACGATGCTGTACTGCCTCAGACCTGACTTTTTCAACGTGAGATACAGAACTGGGTAAACCAGGATTTGATCAATGTGGTCATATAAACAGGCTCGACAGAGTATTGCAGCAGTAATGAAATGTTTTTGTGATTATCACATTTCTTTTTTTCTTTTTTTTTTAAAGATTATTCTCTGGGCTTTTTGCCTGTAATTGACAGGACAGTGTGAAATGGGGAGAGGGAGAGAGAGAGTGGGGGGATGACTTGCAGCAAAGGGTTGCAAGCAGGAATCCAACCGCTGCATCGAGGCATCGCCTCTGTACATGGGGCGCCGGCACTATCCACTACGCTATCCCCACATTTATTTTTTTTTATTAAACAACAGTACCAAGGTAGGAAAACGCGTCTCAAAAAGGATCTCAGGCTTTTTTAAAGAACCAAAGGGTAAGTAACAGCTGAGCTTAGCTAATAATTACATTTTGTAGGCATTTCAATTCAAACATTTATTATATCTGACATTAGTAGGGCAAATATTTAACACCATCCCACTCTTTTCCATGAGTGGATCAAGAGCAGTCATTATTGTACAACATGGATGTTAATTAGAGGGTAAATTAGACGCAGCATGTCCAACTGATTTGTTTGTTGAATGTCAGGCATCATTTTATCAAATAAATCCCATCAGCAGCATCCTGAGCAACACAGAGACACCCAGACCGGTGAGGCAGTCAGGTCAGCTCTGATGTCACTGTGAAATTTTTCGCCACAAATTCAGCATTTGAATGCAAAATGATACAAGTGGACATTTTTGAGGTGGTTTAAAGGTGTCAGCATTGCTGTGGCAATGGTGGAGCCACTGTAAAAATGATTAAACTGGTTTAATATTTAGAGTCGGATTGGACCAGACTGTTAAACTACATTTAAGCACTAAGTGTTGCAGTTGACTCAGCGGCCACTCCCGAGTGGAACATAATGACGGCCTAACAGCAAAGGAGCATCCGACCATCACGTTGCACAGAGTAATCAGAGCTCTCTGTTCACGCTGAATCCATTAAATATCTACTTCTGTTGCATTTGCAGACTTTAAAAGACTGGTTTAGTACCCTACATGCGGTCTTTCTATGTTTGTACTTTTTAAACAGAAAACACTTTTTTAAATGTGATATTTACTGGAATTGCATGCAATATATACCTTATCAGAAACTTTCAGCTCCCTGGCCAACCAGTTCTTACGAAGTCATCAAAATACTGCTGTGAATAAAAAAGTAATCTTTTCACTGCAGTGTGATACACCATGTCAGTGACAGTATCAGTTTGAAAAATCACCAGACAACGTAACTTAAGAAGATGGAAAGTCCCTACAGGGCAGGTGGGAGGGTTGGTGAATGGGTCCAACAAACACTGGACCTTTACCTGGTGTTCGCAACCCATATGACCTAAACCTAACCATGTGTTTGTTTCACAAGGAAATAAATGTAAATATGAGGTGTTTTACCTAAGTTTATTTTGAAAAAGACTGTTTGTGTTTACTGAGCAGAAACTGTACATTTTCTGTGAAAACAGAGGTGTATATTAAAAAGACACAATGCATGTAACAGGCATAAAATGACATGGATTTTCTAGAACGTCAACAACAGATGCACCTAGGATACCTTGCACATCATATGTTGACATGGGGGAAGTCCATGACCAAATGTCGATATGTAACAAGGTCGGAGTGAGAATGTGTTGATATTTCCTAGTAAAACAGAAGTGTATTTTAAAAAGACACTATGCATATGCACAGATGCACCCAGGATACCTAGCATGTCATTTGTAGACATCAAAAGTCCACAGACCAAGCAGTGATATGTGACGAGTTGGGAGTGAGAATATGTTGCCCTGGCAATCTCCCTCCAGCTAGTTGACACATGTCAGCTGCTCGTTAGTTTGATTAGGCTTTCCTACAGCCACTCCCCATCATCTTCACACCTTTCCAAGGGGGTTGCCATGGACATTATTGATCTTTTGGTTAAGAGCAGCCACCAATATCTTGGTTGTGTGTGACTAGGCCACTCACTTCCCAGAGGCCGTCCCACTATGCACCATTACCACTCCTGCTGTTTTGCATACTTGGATACAACTTTACTCCAGACTGGGGATTCCAGAACATATGCTGACTGACCTGGGGGCCGATTTCACGTCGAGGCTGATGCAGCTTGTCCACAAGCAACTCATCATCACTGCAATCATGACCATACCATACCGTCCACAGACTTAAGGGCTGGTTGAGAGGTTCAACCACACTCCATTGGCTGGGACCGTTGGTTGTCATTCCTGTTCTTTACCCCTTTGAGGGATCCCCAGGTTTCAACAGGGTTCTCCCCATTCAATGTGCTGTATGGCAGAGACATGCCGGTTCATTGGACCTATTTCAGAAGGGCTGGGAAACTATCATAACACCACAGACAGAGGAGTGGTGAATAGAATGTGGCAGATTGGCAAGAGTGGCAATTTTTGAGAGGGTCCACGTAGAACACTATGATAGTGACAATGACAAAAGCTTGTGAGAACAGAAACATGCCTGAAGTGTCTTCACAGATCACCACACTGGGATTCAATAAGGGCTCGGTTGTGATTAGTGGCTCCAGGGGGACACAGATGCTAACATGTTAAGAACTCTCATGTTAAATGTGATACATTAATCAATAAGCGCCTACACAGAGATACGTGGGCTAAGTAAGATAGGAAACACAGATGGGTTTACAGCAAATAAATGGTGATGAGAAACGATTTTTATTCAATGCCTCAAACACAAACACATTCACACAGAAAAACAGTACCCTGTCACTCATACAATGCCACACTCACATAAATACAGGAACAGTTGCAAAACTTCAACTATGCAGGCAGATACGAATGGGCCACCCGGTTTTCATGCTAAATACACACACACACACACACACACACACACACACACACACACACACACACACACACACACACACACACACACACACACACACACATAACGTTCTGGTGCACACTCACACCTCTCATCAGCTTGAGTGACAGTTTACAACAAGCAATTAGTTGTGCATGAGTGGGAGAAAAATGAATGTGGTAAAGAAAAGGAGATTTGTCAAACAATCCACAGTGTACAGTCAGAACATGACAGGTAGGAAGACAGAAATTAGTCTGAAAACCTAGTGAGTGTGTGTGTGTGTGTGGTGTGTGTTAAAGGTAAGGCTTGCTAGACTGTGAAAGAAAAAGGTTTTGCGTGTATGTTCAAGGTTCATTTTTTGTTTTCTACAGCGCAGGGTTGAACAACAGAATGTGAGTTGTCGTCCCTTTATGTTACACAAGAAAAAACACTGTTTTCATGGTGGAGTACGGAGGATGAGTTGAGGAGTCTTACAGCCTGAGGAAAGAAGCTGCTCTGTTGTCTGGTGGTACGACAACTGATACTTCTGTATCACTAGCCAGATGGCAGCAAGGTGAACAGACTGCTGCTGGGTGGGTTTTATCTTTAATATCCTTTGGGCTCCCAATGTGTGTCATATGTCATATGTGTGGTTAAGTGTGCATGAGGGCATGAACACTGGGGCTGGATGTTTTGTTAGGGCTGTGAGAGAACACTGAGGGATCAAATTGCTGCTTTATTTAAAGTCAACACATCTCTGATGTCGGGGAATCAGTGTAGATGTTTTGATGCACCTTACATGTAGCAGAATGTGTGTTGCCCTTAAGTCTATAAAACCTGAGCTAGACTCTGGACAACCCTGTGTCCCACAAATGACAAATTCAATGAAACACAATGTTTAAGTGCTGCACTGGATTCACAGGGAGGTTGTTAGGGTGGATGGCAAAGACATAAAGAGCAGGACCATGACACCAGAGCCCCACGTTTGCATCCAGACCCTTGTCTGTAGTAAAGCATAGGCAACAGTGGCACTTTGGTTAACATTCGGAAATTTTAATTTTGGTTAAATGTTAAAAAAGGCAAAAAGACACTAAAATTACTACCTTGCAGTTTCATTTTACATTCATGTCTGCCCAGACTCATATGCAGCCATGTTAGGAAACAATGCTTCAAATATGGATGTTGCTGCAAAGAAGATAGATATTCTAAAACATGAATGCTTCATACACATCTTCCCCCTGGCAGTACAGAAAATATATACAATAAATGGAAGTTCTATGATTTAGAAAATGTAATGCCAAAGGAAAGGGCTGTTTGACTTGCCTGAATTCAGACAGAATCGGCTACATCTGTTTCCATCTTCAATCTGACATTGCGTCCATTCTTACTGATGGTGGAGGGGGATTTGGTTTTCCTTAAGCCATCACTACAGGCCCATGTATCCACCTGAATCTACTGTAATTTTAAGTACATACTAATGCATAGTCATGCAAAAGTACTGGTTTTGTTGGGTTTTAAGGAGTGGAGCAGAGCCAAGTGAAACAAACTATGATGTTGGGAGATAATGAGAACACTTGGATTTAGAACAGCCTCGGTAGCAACATCTGTCTTGTCTATGGCACTCGTCATTGTTATTACTCCTTATAGGTTTCGGCACACCACTTGACAACATTTGACAACAGCTTGACAATGGTGAGTCTAGCCCGTTGCACTGATTGGCCAATCAAGTCTCAACAGGTGCTCATTGGTTGTTTTTATTAAAACTGAGAAACAGGAGTTTTATGTCACATAGTCAGACAAATCAGTCAACTGGAACTCAGTGGAATGGGCAAATTCAAAGGGCCAGACCCAGGCAACTGTCCGATGGTAAGGTAAAGCAATGAAAATATTCAAATATACAATTTGCTGCTAACCCCCAACCACAGCAGTTAATTCCTTGTCTCCCATTGTGGTACTCCTTCCTGCTCCAAAATGGGAGCATGCTGATTGCCATCTACTGTATGTCATACACTTACTATGGATATGTACCTCATACAACCCCAGGTCCATACAGTCTGTACTGTCCCCTTAATGCTGCTGGACTGGCAAGTTGTGTCATGTCAGTTTATTGTCTTTCTTTGAGAGTTAGCCAGTCTTAAAAGTGTTTGTAGAAATAAATCCCTCATGAGTGAAAACAATTTAAAAGCTTCAGACCGGCTACCAAACCACTTGTCAAGCAGCCAAGAATTACCAGTGTCACAGAGAGTCATGATGCAGGGCTTAAAAAGACATATGATAAATGCCAATAGTCAAAGTCTAACAGGAGAGTGTGTGAGTATGTGACTGATAAATAGGAGGGATTATTAGCTGCTTTTATAAAAACATACTTTGACAAATTTCTCTTACATGAGAAATGGCTTCAAGGATAAAGAGTCTCTTATCATTGGACAAGAGGTATCCCAACGGGACTTGTCTGATAATGTCTTTCTTATCTTTAGAAAGTCTTTTTCCCCAAAAAACAATTGTTGCAAAAGAGGTCATCTTCAAATCAGGGTCATCTTATATTCAGGCCAATACGGTATTTTGTTCTGGACCAAGGTTGTGGACCAACGAACTGACCGACTGACTGACACTCCCTAGAGCCACTTTGCACTTGTATCTGAAGGCAGCTCACTGGTTATCTCTGAGAGAGAGAACACTTATGGTATGACTTTCAAAAAAGCTGATCCCTTGTGCTCTGGCCTTGCTACCCTGTTTGGCTGCCAACTGATAAGATTTACCTGATACTGTGATCTATCTTTTTTAACTCCACAATGTAATGCACAAAATCAGTCCCCAATGTTTTTTTTTAAACTATACAACAACAAAGAACCTAGAGATATTGAAAGACAAAGTGAGCTAATGCCTTATAAAAACAGAAAATGTAAAAAATAATTTGAAGTTGAATGAAAGCAGGTGATAGAGAGCAGAGAGAGAGGAAGGGTAGGGGCCCTGAGTAGAAAAGTGAGAGTGAGTGGAGAGAACAAGAGCTTCCTTCTCTAATTCCACAGACCATTAAATTGTAATTTCAATGCTTGATATATTTATGCATTAAAACATTACGGCCGCCTACCCAACCAATTACTATGCAGACTGAGCTCTTGCTGTCCACACACCCTGCTTCATAGGCAGGATGTGGAAAGATCAAATGCATGAAATATACAGGCTCCTCCAAACACCAGCACACCAGGCTTCACTGAAAGAAAACTTTACATTTGGGAAGATGTGAGAAAGTTTAGGATTCTCATGAGCTGGAATATCAATACAGTGAGTTCAAATCTAAATTACAAAAATACAGGTAGTAGCTGTGGCACTACTTCAGGCTATGACGTAAAGGTACAACGCATTCACTATACATTAGGCCTCATGCAACAACATTTTCGTATTCTCATCCAAAATCTCTCTTCCATTTTCTTCCATCATGTTACGTACTAATTGTTAAGTTAGGTACATAATAAAGTTATGTAGGTTAGGTTTAGGCTGGAAATGTTATTTAGGTTAGATTTAGGCAAGTAAAGTTATGTATGTTAGGTTTAGGAAAAGAAATAGGGTTGGGTTTAGGCAAGTAATGTTATGTAGGTTAGGTTAAGGACAACAAGGATGGGCATTATCATGTTTAATTACCTAATGTAAAGTTACATACTTAACATAGAGTTATGTGGGTTAGGTTTAAGCAAGTAAAGTTGCATTTTTACTACTTTCTTCTTTACTCCCATCAGTGCATTGGTCACATGATCACAGCCTTCCCAGTTTTATATGGTGACATATGAATTCCAGTGCATAACTTTTTGGAGGTATATGTACAAACGGTGCATGAGAACAGCTTGTCCAAAGACTAACAGGTTAGGATAATCATAGTCTCTAAACTGCCTATGTGTCAGCTCTGTGATTGACTGGCAACCTGTCCAGAGTGTCCCCCATCTTCACCAATGCCCCAGCCCTGTAAAGGATGAGCAGTTACAGAAAATGGATAAATGGATAGATAGATAGATTCTAATGCCACTCTGGATATTACTAAATAAAATAAAACTGTTTACTACACCTGGTCGTAATGCTGACATTGTACTGTAGGTTACATGACCTTAAATGCTCAATCCGATACCATCTGTACAATAGAGAGAAGTAGTAAAATATCGGATTTATAATAGTAAGTGAAATATTTTCAATCTCAATTATATGGCAATTGCTCGGTATTTTCGATTTCCTCCAGATGTCATCAGATCCAATGAAATTCAGTTTGGAGAAATGCTAAGAGTGTGTGCATGTGTGTGAGAGAGAGGGAGAGAGAGAGAGAGAGAGAGAGAATGTGTTCTCAGTTCGTGTCACACAATCCATCACTGGCAGCTCTTCTTGCGGGTGGATCACTGCAGGTTACGGTTGCGCTCCCTAAGCATTGTGGGAGCTTGATGTATGTGCTGTCGACTGGCAGTTAATGAAACAGCAGCTACAGCAGCCGGCCTCTCTTCCAATGCTACTCCCTCTCTCTGCTACTCTGTCCTCCTGCTATCTCCACCTCTGTTTCCTCTCTGTCTAGTTTGTCTTTTCCCCTTCTCTTTATCTCCATAAACAAAGGTACTCCAAAATGTGGAAAAATTTATCTAGCAATTCGTATCTTTCTGCCAACTACCTAAAGGACAGTCCTGCCACAAAACAAAGTATTGTTTTTTCAAAATTCCTCTTTGATCCCATGTCCTGACTGACACAGGAAAGATAAAGGGTTGACAAACTGGCATGTGTATGACCTACTGTACCTAAAGGGGCTCTATGTGAAATTCAGAGCGTATGAGTTGTCTGGACATGGAGGTGGCTGGGCCAGTGGCTAGCAGCTAACAGTGCTAACTACATTAACAGCAGCAACAATGCTGTTAAGTGCTGACAGAGCTAACGGTATTAACCAGTGGGGAACCAGAGGATGGATGGTACACTAGTGGTATATCAATGTGGATGCCACCTGACATGCAGCACCTGTCCAAACACCGCTGCAGACAAAGAAAGCTCAAGGTGTCAACCCAGGCCTCTAAATTCCCCAGATCCCAATTTGATATAGCATCCATGGGACGTACCGGTACCCCAGAGGTCCTGTGTCTATGATTTAACAGGTCAGAGCCAAGTCAGATCCATGGTTAGGCCTCTTTGGCTGTCCTGCAGTGGTTGGCACCTGGGCTAATTTTTTAGTTCTGAGGGTTGCAAGGTGGGGCCTCCATGGACAGATCTTTTTTGGCACATCTCAGGAATGATCGCTGATGCTGCTGATGTCAAGACACAAAAACTCCTTACAATGTATGAAGTGTTCCACCTAAAGTCCAACAACCTAAGACTCTACAAGCAGCGAAAAGAGGGAGGGCGAGGATTAGTGAGTGTCAGTGCCACGATTCAGGATGAATCAAGGAGCATCCAAGAATACACCAGGAAGATGGCCCAACAGGATGACTCATCCACTACCCTAACCAAGGAGCATACAAGAAAATTTTAAGAAGATGGTCCCCTGGGATGATGTGCTCAGAAAGTGCCTCAGGCAGCAGGGTGATAAGAAGGAAGGGGAAATATTGAGGAAGATCAAATCTCTCTATGGGATGTACCATTGACAGATAGAGGAAGTGGCTGACATCAAGAAACTCTACCATTGGCTAGAAGAGGCTGACTGTGTGCAAACTGTGCAAAGAGGCCCCTGAGACAGTCCAGCACACAGTAGCAGGATGTAAGATGCAAGCTGGGATAGCATACACCGAGAGGAACGGCCAGGTAGCTAGGATGGTGTACAGGAACATATCCCCAAGTCCCAGTGGGAGACACCACCAAAAGTGGTTGAGAACAACAGGGCAGAGATCTCAAGGGACTTCAAGTTACAGACTGACAAGCAGCTGCTACAGTAGGTAACCAACCAGACACAGTGGTGGTTGACAAGAAGCAGAACAGGGCAGTTGTGGAAGATGGGTCAATCCCAGCTGACAGTAACATCAGCAAGAAAAGCATGGAAAGACTGATACTGATATAGGTACCACGAGCTGAAGGGACAGCTGGAACACATGTGGAAGGTGAGGTCCAAAGTGATCCCAGTGGTAATAGAGAGTGGCTCCAGCAAATTCCAGGTACAACATCTGAGTGCAGTCTTAGGAACAGCTAACCCTCAGACTCTGGTAGAGGACCCAAGCTTGAGGAAGATACACCACCCCCACCAAGTAGGGGTGAGAGGGAGCTTTATACATATATATATATATCTATATATATATATATATATATATATATATATATACACACATATGTATGTGTGTGTGTGTGTGTGTGTGTGTGTGTGTGTGTGTGTGTGTGTTTTCCATTGTCTGAATCATGTTCTCTACATACAATATACAGTCCTTGTCAAGCTCATGTACACAATAGAATATAAAATCATACAAACTCTTATAGGGAAAATATAAAATGTATTGTTTATATCATCCAAATTAATCTTCATAGCTAACATAATACTGGTTTTAGCTGTTGTATGCTACTGACTGTAGGGGTAACATTGTTGTTTACCCGTGACTGAAGAGAAAGGTAATGACAAAGTTCCCATCTAAAGAGCAAATTATCCCATAAATAATCATATTTTAATCAAAGGCAATAATCAATGGCATATGTGGGAAATCCACTGACAAATTACACACTCTACAGAGGCAAACCACAAAGTACATCCACTTAATTAGTCTCCGCAGACACAACCACCTTGTATCTTGGTGGTGAAGCTTATTATGGCCACCACTTAAAGTTTACTATCTTTGTGTAGTCTCCACTGGCTGCATGTTAACCACATGGTTACAGGAAGACTCCAGAGATCACTTTTACTCTTTGGTACTTGTGTGGTTGGGCATCTTCAAACATGTTATAATATATTAATTATAAGGCTGTCAAACAATGCATTTTTTAATCACTATCAATAGCTGAATTTCAATAGTGATCACAATTAATCACATTTTAAATTGCAAATTTAAAATTCCATAATTTTGCACTTCAAAAAAATCTGAAGTAAATTCTAACAGGGTGAAGCATTTCTAACCAGAGTGTCTTGAGTTGGACTCAGATGACAACATTTGCACTTTTCAGGACCTCCATGTTAAGTTGCTTTCTTTGATTCTTACAGGTCGTGAATACTTGAAACCACTGTTCCCCTCAACGGCACAACATGCCAACCTGAGGACGTCAATTAGACCTATGTCTTCCACAATGTTGACTGGTCTGCAGTCACTTGCCCCTCATTTAACAAGTGATGTAGTTAAATTCTTAAATTTAGTTTCATCCATAGGTCTGTGGCGATTCACATACTCCAAAATAGTGCTTTGCCAGATTTGGTGATGTGGCTGACATCATTTTTATTAGCTGCACCTATATGCTCAGCTCATAGGTGGTAACTTAAACTCAAAGTACCTCAGTTGTAACTAGTTATATCTAAGTGATCCTTTAATTCTATTTGAGACAAAACACATATTACGTTTGGCTTGTCAACTGAGATGCCCAGGAGTTCTTTAAAGTGAAATCAGCCTTTCAAAAGGACAGTAATATTGTTATTTTTCCATAACTGCAGCAGGAAATCGCTACATTGGCACGACTGTGAGTTTGTGGCTACAAGTAAGGTTGAGTCAAAGCGACAAAATCGCAGCACACGATTAAAGCACTGCAAAAAAAAAAAAAAAGGAAAGGAAAAAAAAAGTTTATTTTTTAACCTTTATCGCATTGTGATTAATGCATCAATGTTGACAGCCCTTGTTAATCAGTAAATTCCAGAGGCGCTGATAGGTTGGTTTTGTTACCTCTCAACAAAACCAGGCTATCCGTATCTCCATTTCGCATCTTTGTGCTAAGCTTTGCTAACTGGCAGCTGGCTGTATACACTGAACAAAACTTTAAACCCAACAGGCCTACTTTTTTAATCCCATTTTTCACAGGTTTAGTTTAAAGATCCTAGACTTCTTTACTTTACCCAAATTTGGTTGCAAATTCTTTAAAATCCATGATAGTAAGCACTTCTTTTCCAAGATAATCCATTCACCTGACAGGTGTGGCATATTAAGCTACTGATTAAACAGCATCAATACTACACAGGCGTGTCTTGGGATGGTCAAAATAAAAGGTCACTCTTAAATGTGTAGTTATAAAGACAATGCTAAGGATGTTGCTTAATGTCATCTCACTACCATGAGCTGTCTCCAATGTTGTTTCTGTGATTTTGGCAGTACATCCAACAAGCCTCACAACAGGACCTCAACATCCAGCTTCTTCATCTGTAACATCTTCTGAGACCAGCCACCCAACAGCTGATGCAACAAATGGCTTGCATAACCAAACAATTTCTTAAAGGAGCAATTAGCAAAATTCATCATTTCTGGCTCCCTCTCGGAGCCCTTGGCCCTTCCTCCCTATAAAAGGCTACAGCCAGTGAGCAATGGCAGCGCATATTTTCGGAATGAAATGGTGGAGAGCGGAACGAAACCGGGGCTAACCAGTGCTTCCTCCTCAGGCTCCACTTCACTCAGCTGCCCCACAGATCCACTGCCTCTCCCACTTTAACCTGAGTAACAATCCGGAGCTAGCTGGGAGTGGCTGGCGAGGCGTTAGCCGCAGCATGACCTGAGGGGAGCACAGCCAGTTAACCTCCGCTAGCTTCCCAACTAGCCCCAGCTCTCTGTTTGGATCCAACCGGAGCACCGAGCCCTTGTTTGTTATTCAGGTTAAAGTGGGAAGAAGCAGCGGGTTTATCTGGCAGCTGAGTGAAGCTGGGTGAAGAGGAGGCTGCGGAGGAAACACCGGGATGGGTTAATGAGCCTGGTGGGTTGCTCAAGCTCCGGACTTTAACCCATCCCGGTGTTTCCTCCGCAGCCTCCTCTTCACCCAGCTTCACTCAGCTGCCAGATAAACCCGCTGCTTCTTCCCACTTTAACCTGAAGCGATGTTTTAGCCTAGCGGGCAGCCCGCGAGCCAGCTGCACCTCCATCTCAGCAAATATATTACATTTATTACAGGTACCATCATCATTGAAGTAGGCAGGGGAATAGCTAAACACAGCAGAGACCAAGACATCGCTAACTGCTAGATGAGAAGAGTGGGGGGTGGAGAGCAGAGGTAAAGGGAGGAGTGGCTCATGACACACTTTGTTTTGGTCTACAGGCAGTGCACAACAGCAAATCTAGCGGTGAAATAATTTCGCTTATTGCTCCTTTAAGTAGTATTTCCATTTTATGCTATTAAATACTTTTACTCCACTTCATCTCAGAGACAAATATCAGCCTATTCCTATGGCCCTGTTTTGATGAGCTTTTCTCTAAAAACAGAAAAGCCTGTCCTTTGCATTTTAAAAAACTTCTGCATTTATTAGGGATGTCCCGATCCAGCTTTTTCACTTCCGATCTGATACAGATATTACAGCCTTGAGTTTTGGCCAATACCGATACTGATCCGATCCAAGCGTGTAGTTATGTCAGTCATGTTAGAAAAGGTTTGATCAAGCGATATTACTCTTACAAGAACAACTACAGGGTTAAATAAACAAACTTTAAACTTGAACATTAACATTAAATAAAAAATATAGCTGCTTTGGCCCCTTAATAAATTGAAAATAAATCAACACAAGAAATCTTTAAAATGTCTAACATTGAAATTAAAATAGCAGCAAGACTCCACACACTTGTGCTTTGGCAAAAGATTGACACCACAAGACATTGTTGACATTTAACAAACAATGCAGCTTTTCCTTTTCAGTTATTTTTGTAGTGTCAATGCTAGCCTGGTGCTGCTGTTTCCTGTGTGTCTGCATGCTGACCTGGTGGACTGATAGTAAGTGCTGGAGGGGATCGGACTCTATGAAAAACGGATCGGAGTTCTGGATCGGCATTTTATCATGCAGTCCGATGCCGATGCACGTTTTTTGCTAATATCGGCGGCCGATTCGGATCGGGACATCAATAGCGTTTATATGACGACGTTATTGAAACGATCTCCGTTCACACTGAGCCGCAAAATCTACTGAAAATGCTGTAGTATGCACGCCAGGCCAATGGGTGGCAGTGTAAATTTGCAATGCAACACCATGGCATGACGCCATGCGCCTGCGCTTAAGTGCCTTCCTCTACAATGCGGTGATTACAAACCAAAACAAAGAAGACACAATGGCAAAAGCATGTACAGATAACTTTGTCTGGATGGACGACGAGGTGGAGTTGCCACAGTAACAGATCTACACTTCACTTCAAATCAACAGGGTGAGCAGCACAAACAGAGCTCGGCATTGTTGTTGTGACGGTCAACTTTCTCATGATGCCTAGTGACTGGAACAGTAATGCACATGTGCAAAAAGTCTCCGTTTTCCAAAAAATTACACTCTGGAACCCGTTTTCAAAATGTTGCTATTTCAGGCACCCAAAAACGCCGCTGTCGTGTAAACAATCGGCCAAAACGCAACTAAAGTTTACCGTTTTAAGTTGAAATAGTTGTTGTATAACAAGACGTGTAGCGGCCCATCGAGAAACCTCCCAGTGCTCCCATTGTGCAGAGGTGTGAAAGTCTGTCACTTTTCCTGACAACAACCAACGGCAACACCATGAATGCTTTAAGGAAAGATTGCCAAAAAAAAAGTGTATCTATCTGTATGAGAGATCATTGTTCAGGACACTCTCAAGACTGTGAGAGTTGGCCAGGTGGAGGCTTTGAAGGCAGGCTTTTCACCTCGCCTGTGAATGTGGCCATTCAGAGCACTTGTAACACACTTGTAGTGTATAAAACCTTTTTGATGTGTCAATGGCACACTGCAAAAACTACTTTGTCTGAAGCATCTTAAAGCTTTAAAGAGCGATGATAAAAGCAGGTTTGCAGTGATCTTCCTCCCTGTTAACAACTTGTCCCACTAATTAATATGAACCTAAATAAAGGCAGGCTGAGGGCTGGGAGGATAACACTTGTCAACTAATAGGTTGCCAGGGGATACTCTGTTTACTCAACCTGCCCTCCACTTCTTCCTCCTCCCCCACCAGCCTTTCTGCCCCTTGAGACCAACAGATAACCACAGATACAGACAGAGACAGATGGAGAGTCACAGTGAAAAAATTTGTTGGGTTAAAAGTTAGCAAAGTAGCTCAGCACTGCAAACACATTCTCAGTGACTGGGTTGAAGAAGGAGAATGGATAGGTTTAAAACCACACATTTAATTGACATCTAAAGCTGCTTAAGTGAGATTCAAAAAAACATCATGCCCTTTATTTCCTCTCATTTGTTGCCTGACATGTAGTTTGTGGGGGGTTGCAAGGCCCGATTAATTACCTGATCTGACTCTCAGACTATCAGTTGGAATTCTGGCAAGTTAAAACTTTTAATCAGCTGTCTGCAGCTTGAAAAAGTCCAAGGTCCAGTTTCCACATGGCTGCTGTCAAAAGATCTAATAAAACTGTAGCAAACTAATTTTTACATCACATTTATTCAGCTGCTGCTTTTATTCAAAGTAACTGACAATAAGTTGGAGGAACCATGTGGTTACAACCCTAAACAAGTGCAAGAATAATGCAAGTACATCCACTTTAACAAACATTCCGACCTACTGCAAGTTCTGTTTATATCTGGTATTAATATATCTTGGGTGTTCTAATCACAAGTGGAAATAATTACCAAGACGCGTTGTGATCTGCTCACTCAAATGAATTGATGAGGTGGTGTGAAAAGAAACATGGTGGAAGGGTACCTTAAAATGACTCAGACCTCCCACAGTTTTGAACATCAGTCTTGTGGGGTAAGTCCCTGGAAATGTCCTGTGCTTTGTGACCCATCCACCACCCTAACCTGCCTCCTTATTGGACTGCTTGGGACCACTTACTTCTTTACTTCCATCAGTGCATTGGTCACGTGTTTGCAGCCTTCCAAAACACATCATTACGTGGAATATGGATGAATTTCAGTGCATTACTTTTCATGAGAAAACGTACAAACAGCGCAGGAGAACAGCCTGCTTTAAAACAGTTGATTGCTGTTTGTTTCTCTTTGCCAACGAGTTGACATTGGTCTCTTTAAACCATGACCATGATCATTCTTTTTCTTTTTCAACAGTAATTTGTAATGGTTTCTGGGGGCAGAAGATGCCTGAAATGTAATATCAGATCATTAGGTCAGAAACCCCCCAGATCTCTTTCTGTCATGCTTCATCAAAATAGACCACTTCTTGCTAAAAACAACGGAAACCTGGAAACTGTAAGAAGTTTAATTGACAAAACTGTTTGACATCGGTTACAATATTAGTAAGCACATTCAGCAGTGCCTTGTAATGTTCGTATGGTCCATATCCAAATCTACACTTATGCTTTAAGTATTATTCAATTCCTAATTAAAAATTCAACTTCAACCATAATGCCTGATCTGACACTAGCCCCTTAACAAAGTCACGATGAGGAAAATATCATCACTTTGGAGGATTTGCACCATTTTTGCCTTTGAGAAGTCATTAGACCTCTTAAGAATACAAGTCCAAGAATGCTGTCCCGGCTCTTTCTGCTTCTTATTCTGGTGGCAGTGTGATGGGGGAAGTGCGTGAGGGATTATTGTGCTCAGTACATTCATCAAGCTACTCAGGGGGAAAGCAAAAGAGTGACAGACAAATATATTACAGTGTCATAGACATCACAGACGCCGTGCATAACAAGGCAAGACACCTACTTAAGACAAAGCAGTGCTGGTGCTATTCAGGAGAACTGTGGCATTTCTGGAGAGTCTCTCACTCCGGTGGTGGGGGTGAGAGCTTATTAATTTAGTCTGTATGACTACTGCACTGCATGTACTGCATTACTGCTAAAAGTTTGTGTTTCTAATAAGTTAAGACAGCACTCTGAATAAACCAGCAGATACCATAACTTGTTCAGTTGCCAATATGCATCCAAAACTGAGGCCTCATAACAGGAACTGAGTCTATATTCCTATCATAAATCAGTTTAGGATGACATTTAGGAATTTTCAGGATGTTCCCATGCACTGCTCGTACATTTACCCTCGAAAAGTAATGCACCAAAATTCTTCATATCCCACATAATAATGAGCAAGTATTGTGCATAACCCACGTAATATTGAAGACTTTGACATGGTCTCATAAGGAGGCATGTTGGTTAAGCGGATGGATCACAAAACACAAGACTTTCTCCTAGGACTTTGTCCAGGAGGCCAGTGCTCTGAACTAGACTGAGTAAACTTTGAGTCATTTCAAGGCACGTCCTGGCCATGTGTCTGTTCCTAAACCAAACCACAGTAACTTTGCTTTACAAACCATTATGTCTTATCTTAGGGCAGGAATTTAGCTTCAACAGAATGGTTTTAACTTAGGGATTGAGTTAAGAAGTTAGGAATCCTCAACTAGAAAAGCATAGACCCTACCTGAATTCAAAATAACTGAGCAAAATGGCAGTAACACTGTTGTTAGATCTGTTTGGCTATAGCAATGAAGTCAGGGAACAACATGAAAACTGGAATATAATGACCTGAAATACCACTTAAACTGTATGACGACACTTGAAAAAAAAAAACAATGCTAAAATAAAGCACAGCTAAAATTGAATGCCCATCTTTTTTTGTCCATGATAAGACAGTTATTACGGCTTGTCCATCACGTAGCCTACTAGTACATTCAAATCAAAGATTCGGCCAGTCTCATGGACATTCCAAACATAAATACAGATATAAAAGAACAAGTGCCAATTGATACATCAAATTTAGAGTTAAAGTTAGGTTAGATAAGACAGGAGGTCTGAGATAGGATAGGACACAGCCAAGAGTTTAGGAATTACTTCTGTAAAAAGAAGAAAGGAATTTTTCAATCTCTGAAACTTCAGATAGGACAAACAGTTCTTTTTTCTGGCACCTGGTAGCCAGTAAAATGGTTTCTTTGCCGTAAAGACGTATCCTTGTGTGTGTTAAAGCATTATGAATTTCTCCACACCTTCCCACTGTATAAAAAGCTTATTGATTTGCACACACAGCTGTCAATGGTGATGTCAGACCCCCATTATATAGCATCACATAACTAATTAAAAACAAAGTTATAGGAAAAATGAACACTTAAACATGCAGTCGCGTAATAAGAACTACCTGAAATGATGAATTAGACATGTACTCATGTCTCATCCGCTAACATATAAGGGGGAAGGTTTATGACTTATACTGTAGCCAGCCAACAGGGGGCAATCAAAACAATTGGCCGCACCTCTGAGGAGCTGTCATGTTGTTCATCTGTAGGTCGGGTATAAAGGGCATTCTAACATAGGGGTCTATGGGGATTGACTGACTCTTGGAGCCAGCCTCAAGTGGCTGTGTAAAAAAACTGCAGTATTTGGCACTTCGTATTGGCTTTATTTTTTAGCCCCAGGGGTTGCCACTTGATGTCAACCGTTCCATCGCCATAAAAACTAAACTAACCCCTGGCAAACACTGTGCAAGTCTCTGGGAAAAGCTAGTCGGAGGACCTTATAACAATTCTTAAGGCCAGACTAATAGCAGATAAAGTCAATGCAAAATGGTGATTGACTGCATAGACACAGATTCACATAATGCATCCATGCTAGTTTCAAATATTGCAACATGGGGGAAAATTTGCACATTTTGATTATTACTGTCTTTGGCTTCATCAATGTAGAGACAAAACAGGAGAAAAACTGGAGAACACGAGTTCAGAGTAAATTTGAGCTATCACAAACATAGGCAGATCTCAATGCATTTGTTGCTAGCTAGCTAGTGTTGGTGTCTCCACAGCTGCCACAAAAATAATTCCATTCTGTGTTTGGACACACCTTAATAACTGGAATATACAGGCTAGATGAGCTGCCGATCCCGTAGGTTGCAGAACCCAGACTATTATTGTCTTTGGTATTATGCTGAATGCATCCTCCAGCAGCTACAATGTATCTGTAATATGAAGCTCTCCCCCTTTCTGTCTCTTCCTCCATATCTCTCCAAGCCTTCCTTTTTATCTTCCTCCTCAAGTTTCTAAGCTCTTAATCAGCCGTTTCTCATCCTTTGATTTGTTCTCTGCATCGTCACTGGTCGCTTGGTTGAGTGGGTGTATGATTATGTGTGTGTATGTAGATTTGCATGGCAGTTAAAAACAGAAACTCAATTAATTCAAGCCTTTTTAATTATTCCCAGCCTTGGTTTTACTGTTGTTTCCCCGCTCTCCTCTCCCTCTTTCAAACAGCACTCATGTTTCAGCTTTGTTCTAATGAGCCCTTGCTCTCTCTTTCTCTCACTCTGTCTCTCCCTGGCTGTCTGTTGCCTCTGTTTTCTGCAGCTGTCAGCATCTCAGCAGGGCTCTCCCTCACAAAACAAAACCCAGCTAAAAAAAGGTTTTTCACGTGACATGTCCACTATATCGAAGACTTGAAAGGGAAACACAGTGACATTCAGATCAGATTCATATTTTTTATATTTTCTCTTCCGTAGCTAACTTACTACTTGTTATATACACACACACACACACACACACACACACACACACATATATGTATGTATATGTATGTATATATATATATATATATATATATATATATATATATATATATATATATACGTATGTATGTATGTATGTATGCTCAATGCATTTAGGCATGTAGACATGGTTAGGGCAACCTGAAGTTCAAACCGAGAACCAGAATGAGGAAGTAAGGTGATTTAAGGGACTTTGAATGCGGCATGCTTGTTGGAGCCAAACGGGCTGGTCTGAGTATTTCAGAAACTGCTGATCTACTGGGATTTTTGCGCATAACCATCTCTAGGTTTTAGTGTTGTGACGTTCACGAACGAACCGATTCTATTGAATGGCTCGTTAACATGAACGATGGGAACCGAGTCGCAGCTTTTTTTTTTTTTTTTTTTAATATCACTGTGTGCTCCTCCTTTGCTCCTCCCCTGAGCAAAATTCATTGTAGCCTGCTTTGTTTTTTAATGTTTATTTGTAAGTGTTGAATCCAAAATAGTGATGTCACTGTCAAATGAGAGTGATATGGCGCAACCTTGTGGAATATTTACAATGAATCCAGATCAGAATTTAAAATCTAGTCCACACATGTCAAATGAGGTTATAATCAATATTTCAGAATAATTCAAACTCAGATATTGGTGGGATATCTAATTTTGTATTATTTTGTTCCAAATCTCACCCCATCATACCTCCCAGTGATTATTTCCAAGATAAAATGAGTTACCACCAGGCTGGCTTCTTAAAACTTAATAAATATAAAAATCAGTCAAATGAGCCAGTTTTTTGAACGGCTCTTTGAAAGGAACAGCTCACCAAGATCAGGCTCCCCTCAAAGAGCCATAAATCCCATCTCTACTAGGTTTACAGAGGATGGTCCGAAAAAGAGAAACTACGAACTGAACTGAACGAACATGTTGAAACTTGAAGCAGACGGGCTCTAGCAGCTGAGGAACACACAGGGTGCCACTCCTGTCAGCTAAACACAGGAAACAGAGGCTACAATTTGCACAGGCTCACCAAAACTGGACAACAGGATTGGAAAAGTGTTGGCTGATCTGATGAGTCTTAATTTCTGCTGCTACATTCAGATGGTAGGGTCAGCATTTGGCGTAAACAATATAAAAGCATGGATCCATCCTGCCTTGTATCAACGGTTCAGGCTGGTAGTGGTGGTGTAATGGTGTGGGGGATATTTTATTGGCATACTATGGGCCCCTAAATACCAACTGAGCATCGTTGCCACAACCTACATGAGTATTGTTGCTGACCGTGTCCATCCCTTCATGACCACAGTATGCAGTATATAAATCTGCAGCTACTGCGTGATGTCATCATGTCAATATGGACCAAAATCTCTGAGGAATGTTTCCAGCACCTTGTTGAATCTATGCCACCAAGAATTAAGGCAGTTCTGAAGGCAAAAGGGGGTTTAAACATATGTATTTTGTAGCCACCTGTCACTGTGTTTCCAGCAGCTATTTCAGGTATAAAAATAGAATGTGTTTTGTTTAGACATTGCTGCTTTTCCAGCGGAGAATGTACCCCAAACCAGGTATTCTGAGCCAAAACATGACCTTTTTCTAATCATATAACCAAGTGCGTTTATGCCTAAACCTAAACACACCTGAACCACACCATTGTTGAATGTTAAGTTTCGATGTATCAGCTATCTGTCTGTGTTTACAGAAATGTATAATACCATTTTTTTCCCTGCTGATTGGGTTGTACTAGGACTCTGCAGATGGTTGAAAAAAGATCAAGAAGGACAAACACAACTGATACCAGAGATACAGTGAGGACAGTGGTTACCATCTTCCTCCAAAAAGAACCACCTTTTTTCATGTTCCACACCTTGCTCATGAGATAACATCTAGGATAACTCTGTCCACTGATGAAAACAGTGAGATGTGTTTGAAAGTGCATAAAAAAGATTATTTTCTTAAATTGGGAATCATGCTCTATGGAGACCATTTATATTTCTGCCAAAGTTTCTTACTCAGGACCAAAGTGTTGGACAGATAACTGACCAAATGGCACATCAAGTGTTCAGCATTGCCAAAATGAACTAAAATAAAATACAGTCTTTTTACAGTCCAGGTCTGGGAGTTAAAGAGTTTCTCCGGAAATGAGGATATCAAAAACACAAGACTGTGGAGGGGAAAGCTGCCTTATACCTCTCCTTCTCCATTTCATCTTCGGGCATGATAAAGAAGGAGAAATCCCTCCACCCTCTCCCCACCTACTTGCGTGCAACCCAGTTTCTCAACAAACTCCTGAACTGTCAAACTCCAAGCAAAGACAAAACAGAAAAAAGGAGCAGATGAATAATTGATGATGTGATACATCTGGGATCAGATTAATCTCTGTGTCTTGGATTGGCATTTTTATTGGTGGGAGATGATAAAAAGGCTATTTCATTCCAGTAACCTCATGCTGACACTGTACAAAATACAACTTGTGTATTGTCTTGCTTTTTTTTTAATCTTAATGTATCAGAGAGCTGATTCTGACCACAGAGGGTTTTCTGTATCGATAAAGGAAAAAGGGAATCCCACTCAGGTGTAATTTTAGTGGAATTTGGTTGGAATATGGCCTCGACAGGAATATTATATATATATAATATTTGTATATTATTTTATGTGCTTTTGGCTACATATTTTGACGATTTAAAATTCAAGTTCAAGATTTAAATATTTGTTTGTTCAAGCAAGGCTGACACATCTGATAGAAAGGCTTTAATAATGGTTTCATTGGTCCAACAGCATTGCATTTACAGGTAAATTGTCTTGGACCTGGCCAGCTGCATAATACCACAAATATGACCAAATATCAGACATGACCAAATACGTGTGTGTGTGTGTGTGTGTGTGTGTGTGTGTGTGTGTGCGCGTGTGTGTGTGTGTGTGTGTGTGTGTGTGTGTGTGTGTGTGTGTGTGTGTGTGTGTGTGTGTGTGTGTGCATGTTACCCCATCCCTAATGATGTCCCAACCTCAGTGATAACAAGCTGCTAAAAGTGACATGCCAACAGTTGGCATAGCTCTGATGACAGAATGGCGCTGGCTGTCTCTCAGTCACACACACACACACACACTCACACACACACACACACACGCACGCACACACACACACACACACACACACACACACACACACGCACACACGATGAAGCTGAGGCCTAATGGAGTGGGTTTGGACCTTCATCCCAGCGCTGCTAGCTTCATCCCCCCTCCCCAACCACCATAACAGCCAGCGTTCACCTTTGATCAGGACCTGAAATGGCAGTGCTGGCTCAGCTGACATGTCAGACAGCTGCCAATTAGATCAGCTCAGCCTCAGGCGACTGGATTCCAGCCTAGTAGCTACCCAGCTTGTTTTCCATACAGGCAGTGGCTGTACAGAGGTCTTTCCTGCCCACTCTAATCACGGTTTCTACTGTCGAAGGAGCAGATTTTTCAAAAACTACTTGAGAATTAATATTTATTATTGCCAAGTGGGCTTGTACATGAACGAACAAGCCAGTACACTTCAGATGTGTCACTTTTCAGACCTCCAGTGCTCATAAATTATTTCACACATATCACTCTATTGGGCCAGATATTCTCGTGGTGGACTTGGTCTAGGAATTACAGGACACTCACTACTACTCCGCCACCTCCAAATGTGACCATTGTCAGCAGAGCTGCCACAGAAAACTGAAGGTACTGTATAAATAAAGACAGTGTATGAATGTCTTTTTGATGCAGCATACTCAATCAAATTAAATAAATATGGATTAAACAGGGCCATAGTCTGGATTTTAGAGGTCAACATATAATGAGATCAATGGCGAACTGAAGTATGACACAGGGGGAACATGCAGGCCCGCACACAGGGGTTCCCCACCCTGGGTTCAAGCCCCCCACCCTGGGTTCGAGCTAGGAGCCCTATTGCTTTGAGGCAAAAATACTTACCACCGCACCACCATGCCGCCAGTATTAGCATATGTTTTAAATAGAATAAACAAGCTCTATTTAATAAAAACAAAGTATCAATTAGGTTTGAACTATATATCAGAGTGTATCTGTGATTCAGAGGTTGTCTGCACATGGCCCTCAACATGGAGAAGGCTAAGCAGGCAGCTAGCAGCTAACAGTGCTAACAATGGGAAAAGTGCTAACAATTGCAACAGTGCTGACAGAGCTTACTGTGTTAACCAAGGGGATGCGAAAGATGGGCGCTACACTTCCATGAGAACGCCGTCCCAATATCTGTGGTACATGAGCATGGCGTAGTGCTGCTGCAGTTAGCTAGCCAATAGATACATGTACTCACATGCACTACCACGAACATGCAGCGAGGCCACCTACAATATTGTTAAAATATCTGGGAGCTAGCTGCTTCTTGTATCAAATGAGTTGTCCAAAAAAATCACAGAGAAATGAAACAAACACAACTGTTTCATTTTCTAGCGAAAAACGTTTCTATTTTGCAGTGCTCCTGAAAACGACGGCTCTCACTGTCGACTTCTGTGCTTGCCTAGCGGAAATTATCTGCTATTAGGTAACCGTTCATGAAAACACAGTTTTAGTTTCATCTGCGTAGTTCCTACGTAATACATATCTATAGTCCTGGCATTCTAAGATGAACAGAAAAAATGCAAAGTGTTCTTGCTTGTTTAACTAGTATTGTGTGGTGGGCTGCATGTAGTATATTTTGAACAACAAGCCACTGGCTGGCTGCCATCTCTGCCAAGTCAGTCTGCAGCCGATCCCGACACAAAAGTGGAGAAGGTATAAAACTTATTCAAATTTTACAGTTGAAACTTCAAAGACAATGCTTAGTTTTGCATACTTTTAAGTAGTGATGTCCAAATGAAGCTTCATGAACCATCAGTTGTATTTGCTGAACCCACCAGATGGCGCTCTTGGTGTAATGAAAAAGGCTCAAGGGATGGCAATGCAGTTTGGTTTCAACCCTTTGTTGAACAAAGAGTGCCAGAGTGGACCCAAAAAATAAAGAAAATTGTTCATGAAGCTTTATTTGACCATTGCTAGTTGAAGCCAAACTGCATTGCCATCCCTTGAGCCTTTTTCATTACACCAAGAGCGCCATCTAGTGGGTTCAGCAAATACAACTGGTGGTTCATGTAGTTTCATTTGGACATCACTACCTATAAGGTCAACCCAAATAGCCAGGAAAAATTAAAAATATATCCCCAAAAAGCTCAGGCCTCAGGAGGATATTACATACAGTTACATATTACATACATGCCCCCTGTTTGGAGAATCAGGCAGGAGCGCCGACACAGAAGCTAAGCGATGTACTGTTGGAGGGAGATAGCAGCAAAACATATTCTAGCCCCCCAAAAATCTGTGACACGCGTATTTTCATTGCTTGACTTTTGCGTACAAGAGCCCGTTCCAATGGGGAATCCTTTAACCATTTCAGCTCACCATTTAAGCTCTAGTCAAAGCCACCAGACCCCATTGACAAAAACAGTCATTTTAGTCATTGAACTCAGGAGCTGCTTGTCTATTGCTACCACAGTCAGTTACTTAGTTTGTCTTATTGTGTGACTGGTAAATCTGAACTAACCATTTCAAATGCCAAAGTCACACAATAACACAAACAAAATAACGGATCAAGGCAGTGGTAGGTTTTACTCAATGGAGCCTGGCTTTGAACAGAGAGATATAACGACTTCATTTCCAATTCAAAAATGTATGTGTGACAGAAAGGTAAGCAGTGAAAATATTATGTAAATATAATGTCCATTTATACCGATAGTGATTTTTTTAGGAGGCTAAAATATGTTTAATTGCTGACCACATCCACACAGAACATTGCTTTGCTTCCATGTCAGACTCCAGCATGCTTCTCCAAGCTGGAGGCATGCCGGCTGACATCTACTGCAGGTAAAACACTGACTATGGATAAGGACAACAGACAACCCTAATTAAAAAGTTTCTCTTTAATGCTCTGGATATCATATAGAGCTCATTTAAAGGGCTGTGAAAATTAGAAAAAAATAAATGTCAGGACAAATATATGAGAGTAAGAGGAATAAATCTATAGAACAGGCTTGAGCATGATATAAAATGTGTTGTACAAATTCAAAATAATGCTCAGTGTTTGTTTGGAGGCTGATGGATCTTAGTGGACTGAAAGTGGACAGATAAACTTCTGTTAAACTGTGATGAGGTTCATGATATCAGTAGCTGAGCTGGTAGAAGGACAACCCACACAGCTCATTATTTTTAATTAGCTCCAACTTTTCAGTCTCCTTACTGCTGGCTTTGCACATACCATCATACCACACCACCATGAAACTCGAGGCACGAGTGTATCCGACACCAAAGAGGCATTGAAAGATTGCCCTTCTGGACAGACCTCATTAATACATAGACCTATAGACACTGTGGTTAAAAAACTATAGCTTTTTCATTTTGAGCTTGCTGTTTAAGATTTTTGTAGTGGCACACACTGCGCAGCCATGAGACACCTACCTTTCTTCAACACTCAAATATATCTCTTTCTTCCCTGTGTGTCTTTGTCTCAATTTTGTAGTTCTTACTCACTATGATGACACAATAAAACATTCATCACTCATTTTTTATTAATTCATTTATTACTTTCTGGTGGTCAGTACATAATATTTTTTTAACCTCAGTGTGCTATAACGAAGAGCACTGCTCACAGGCTCATTTGTGACAAAACAAAATGACGTCAAGCACGGAGAATGGTTGATGAGATGCAGGCAGTGTGTGTTGTCTCATCTGAAGAGAGCTGAGGGTGAAAACATCATGATACCATGATCATGATTTTTACAATTTATCCGCTCCCGTTGGCTACATAAAGTTAATGTATCACGCCATCATTTCAGAATTTCTGAATCTGTTTCAAATTAAAAGCCCCTTATAACCTTGACTGGGAGAATCCCTACATTTTTTAAATAGGCTCTTATTGTGAAATATTTGTAGGAACTTGTTGTGGCAGATTCAGTAACTTGTATGTTTGCGTACGTTACTTAAAATGTAGCTCCTGCCGTTTGCTGGCACTTTTTAGGTGACTACAACATTTCAGCTGGCACATGAACAGTAACTGAAATAATAGTAACAGTAATAAAAATAGGACAAGAATAACCCAATGACATCACACACATCGTGAAAGACAGCCGGCGATAATTGGTGTGCACCATCGTATAGTGTGTCGTGTCTGTCGGACTTCCGCCATGTTTTCAGAGGCCAAACATTGCAAACTGTCTGAGGGACTACTGCTGCTGTGCGGTAATCAAACACGATTTAAATGATAATTAAAATTTGAAACGGTAATACTAACTGTATTATAACTGTATGTATTGGAATTTTACCGCGGTTTATCATTTTACTGGTAATTGTTACATCCCTAACCCTGACGTTAGCATGTAGCTACATAATTATTAGCAATGTACTTACAGCCAGGGAATGACTGTAACGGAAAATAGGGTAAAGAAGTAAAAACCGTTGGAAATGAGTGCTTAGAACAATAGGAAACCTAAGTTTTTTGCTCACAGGAATTGCCTCCAGAGGTGAGGACTCGCATCACATGACTTGGACTCAAGTCAGACTGGAGTCAAAAGTTTGATGACTTCTACATACATTTACATAATTATCTGAAACTTTGTCCATGTCCAAAACCATCCTTTATTACAACATTATGTAAGATGCAAATTATGGAAAAGCATTCAAGGTCCCCTTTAATCTGTTAAAATACCCAAGTTTTCACTAAACACTTTTGGTTTGGTACCTTTGGAACCAAAAGTAACCCTTCAGACATGGTACCTAGACCCCATGTTTCAATCAACGGACTGCAGTGTTCACAGCTCCACCTTTTGGTACTGGATCAGTGTGCAAGTACCCCAACAGAGGGGTGATCAAAATGGGGATGGTAAGGAATGTTCCATTGGTACCATCCACAATTTTTGTGTGGAAAAGTAAAAAATGCATACTGAACTGACCTGAACCGTACCAGACTGCCTGGTGGAAACAGGGCTTTTGTTAATTTAGTATTGTAGGGAATAGTGACTGTTGCACCTCAAGCAGGCTTTGGTCTCACTTTTGTCTCAGTCCTCTCTGTTGACTTGTGACTCAAAGTGAATCACAAAGAAACAACCCACTTCCAAGCTACAAATTCTATGGCTTTGGGGAGCCCACTCAGTGGCTTGAATTCAGAGGTGTTCCCTGCCTCCTATCATGCAAGTCTGAAGCTTCACATTTGGTAACTTGACCTTTCGGATTTGCTTGCAGCTATATCTGCCATCAGCCTCAGTGATGGCTGCAGAGGTAGCAGGAAGTGCGTAGTATGGTGGTTGTGCAACATCATCATCAGGGTACTTAAACCCTCACTGAGAAGCTCTGTTAAAAATGCTTGAAGGGAATGCATAGAGTATGATGACTAGGCTGGTCATACATGGCTGGAAAATTATTAATTGCACAACATATGCAAAAAAAATCAAGATGCTGTAAAAGAATACAGTCTTTTTGCCCAGAGGACTCTTGATAGAAATGGATTTACAGAGGGAGATTATCTGCGCCCAAATAACATGTTAGCTTGACCTTTCAGAGCCATTTGTGGCTAAAGAGCCTAAAGCTACAGTGGTGAAGTGAGCCATGGACAGGAATATTATAAAGCCTTTTAATATCCTTGTCACAGAGTTAAGGTCTTTCCCCAGCCCCCCTCCTTGTGTCTCTGTTTGGCTGGATTTCAAAACCATGCTGCAAGCTGTGCTGAAAAGCAACAATGTGCCAAACCATTCAAGTGATTTCTTAAAGATTGATGTTTTTTAGAGTTGTCTTGACTTAGCCTTTTCTAATCAAACAGCCATCTTATTTTGTGAATACAGACTGCAGCAGAAAAGTGATCCAGAGACCCTAATCAGTTTCTCCGCTGCATGTTCATTTTTCAGTGGCAGCCCACGGCCAGGATCAGTCACTGAATATTACAAGTATAGTTTAACATTCAACTTAGTTTCATAAGCAAGAAAGCTTAAACTTTAATGTAATGCAGAGCTCACCCTGGAGTTAATCAAGATTCATAACATATGGGCTGCAATAAACCTGTAAGGCAAAAAAGTACTTACACTGAGGACTGTATACCATACCTTAGCTCTGGATTCAACAATAAGCATATGATCATACATAACAATGGGTTTTCTGTTGTCCCTGGGGGAGAAGAGCTTTATTCAGATCATACTAGTGGTTTTACCAGCATGTTCTCATTTCCAGGTTGTCAATTACCCATGCCTTGTCACGCTCACCCATATGTGATATTGACGTCAAAGGCACCCTTAAGCATCTTTATTAGATGACCCAGGCTTTCAACTCCATTGTAAACCTATCTGCAGCAATACTAGGTTGAGAGGTCAAACAAAACAAGACTTTCACCCATTAGACCACAGTTTGTGTCCCCTGTGAAACCAGAAGTCAATGCTGTTATCATCACGCAATTCAGATACAGTCATTACGCACTGACGTGTTTTATGTTGCCTAACAAAGATACTAATTTTAATTCAAAATATGTTTTTTCTAAACCTAACCAAGTAGCTTTGTTGCCTAAACTTAACCGCAACCATTTCACAGCAATAGCCACATGTTACCATGTGTTTCAGCTGTGCATCACATAGACACGTGAAAGATTGCCCTGTGCGTTGCTTGCAGACACCAAGGCCTGTGACAAAACACTAGTATTAGATGACCTCATAATGAGAATGAGTTGCTTTTACATATTTATGTCAAATAACTACCTTATAGCCACCTTACAATTTAGTACTTTGCCAGCCACAACAAACATCTGCATTCATAACTCATGTTAAGTATGGTTTAGCTCATAAATCAATTGTTTTGTCCATGAACCCTGACAGTAATTACTGAGCTGAATGTTACACATGATCTTGTTGTTAATCTGTGTTTGGCTGATTGGAGAAGTTTTCCTGTAGGGCTTTAAGCCAGATATCCCTGAGGTTTTGTGAAAAAGATCATGGTTTGGGTTAAAATGACAAGATTTCTTCCAGAAAGGTCTCTCTGACAGAAAGCCCTGAAGGTTAACTTGATGTTTTATTTGTGTTAGTGTAGTCAGCTTAAAGTGGACTTTACTGTACTTATTATTTATGTGTTGTTTATGTGTTTTATGGCTAAAAGTACAAAAGAAAGTTGTGGCAGCGTCTTCTGTAACAGACTGTGTAAATGGGCAGACCCCTGAATTGTACTGAATCAAAATCATATCGTGGCAGACTTAATAATAATATTATAATAAATAATATTGTATCGTTGACCAAAGAATTGATATAATATGGTTTTGTGATGAAACTGGTGATTTACACCCTATAGCTGTTTGGTTGGAGGCCACAGGCAGTTGCCTACCTTGCCTAAAGGTAATGTCCATCCCTAAAAAGAAGTCCAACCCCCAATATATTGATAAAACATAAAAAATAAATATAAATACTTTAAAAAATTGCTATGCTACAACAGGCAACCACTAATGTTGTTCAAAAATAATCATTATCAAATGTAATCCTAACCATTAATAAACACAGATTGCCATTATTATTAGTACAGGTTCTAGTATTATGGTGTACTGCGGCTCTGCATGTGTTTTTTCCACAAAGTGTCGCCATTCCCCGGCAGAAGCCCTTGCCTGACTGCACAATTTTTTCTGTCAAGGTGTACTAAGGCATGATTCATCCTACTCTCCCTCTGGTTGGTGGTTAGGCAAGAGGAGTGAGAGTGGTTAGGGTTAGGGTTGGGGAAAAAATCAATTCACCATAGTATTGTGAAATTTTTGTGTGGCAATATCGTATTGTCACACAGTGCCAAGTATCGATTTTTTTAATTATATAAATGATCAATATGACAAATACTAATTAAACTTTAGGTAGCCTACTTGAATAATGTAATTAATTGCTTTTCATTCCACTAGATACATTTTGCTGCTGCGCTAAAAATGACTTTAGTGAGATGAACAGACTGAAAACTTAATGTTATTACATAATACAGATGTTGACAAGGTTTTCCTTTGGGGACATAATTTACAGTTTAAAAAGGTAATTAATTGCAATTGGTCAATTATTAGCATATTGCAACATATTTAAAATCACAATAACATGGTATCATGGATCCTCTGGAGAGTCCCACTTCTAGTTAGAGTTAGGGTAAGAATGTCAGAGTAAGCCAACAGAGGCAGGGTAAGGCAGAGTGGGGCGGGTCATATCTTCACCCCCCTAGTAAAGAAATCACTGTGGGTAGGTAGGCTGCAATCGCAGTCAAAAACTGTACTGCCTCTCTGTTATTGTCAAATGTATTAAAACGTGGAAAACTAGAATGTAATATGAGTGTTATGTAAGCTACTGTATATCACGATTGATAGTGATAGTTTTTATAAAGTGTTAGTGTAGATGGTTATTTTCTTGCAATGTTATGCTAAATTTCTGTCAGAACATTAGCTGGCAACATACATTCTGTGCATAAGCTAGCAAACGGCTCATACATTCTGTGTATACTCTACCCGCCAGCTATGCATAAAGTTAGGATCTGTTGATGTGCTTATCAGTTGTTGATGAGAAAATTATCATTGTAACATCGTACCAATAATCACCATTTAGAATAATATCTAGGTAAGGTATACTATTTATTCAAATTGAACTGCTCGCCTGATGCCAAAGGAAGTTTCTAGCTTCTACAGTAGGTTTACTTCTGTGGCGTGCAGCCCACTGAATATGCACAGTATTGTTTCTCCCGCAGGCTCTGTTCACGAGTTCCCCACTCAGCTCATAAGGCCCGTTTCCACCGAAGAAGTTCCTGGTACTATTTGGGGACAGGAACTACTACAGGAACGTCCTCTCGCTCGGCCCTCTCAACCGCCGTGTCTCCACTGAGAGAGCGGAGTAGGAGGAAGGTTCCTGTGAAGTTACCAGGCTCTGGATGTGATGTAATCGTTACGCGACCATTTTGACCGGAGCAACGTAGCGGCGTAGGGACGCTGTTAGCGGTTAGCGGTGTCTGTAATAACTCACTAAACTCACAAAGTGGCCCGTGAAATTTTTTTTTCCAGCGGATGTCTTAGTTACAACATGATTGAGCTAACTGGAGGAGTTTCATGTCGTATCCGACAACAGGAGGCTTTTAACAAATGACGTCCTGATGTTAGCTTTGCTGCTGCTGTTAGCTGTCCCTGTCAGCTGCAGCTACTGATGCTTTCTAGACATCGTGATTTCCCAAAACTGAATAAATACCACACATAGCAACACAAAACTGCTTTGCTAGCTCAATCATGTTGTAACTAAGATATCCGCCGGAAAAAATATGTTTTTCACGGACCGGTTATTGAGTTTGTTTACATGGCGGTGGAAGCTATGAACGAGCTAACCCTCGTCTGCTGAGTTTTAAAAATGCCGGCTATTTTGTTGCTTTCTGTTAACGTCACATCCCGCCTTGAGTAAATCCAATCAGCGCCAAGTAACCCCCAAGCCCCACCCAGGAGTCTTTCAGGGCCGTTCTGAGTACCTACCCTGAAGCAGGGACTTGTTTAGCCCCTGTAAAAGTTCCGGAACTCTGTCCTTCGGGGCTGGTTCCTGCAGTGGAGACACGCACCAACGGCCCCGGCCCCGTAAATCTACCCCGAAGTTCCTGCTGTGGGAATGGGCCTATAGACTTTACATTGTGATGACAGCTCAGGGTAAGTTTTACTGATATAAAACATCCACAGATCATAACTTAATAATAAAAAATTTAAAATACACCTTGTTTGCAGTTCAAGATGTCCTGACAACTGTTTTAAAGACGTGTCTTTTATAATGGTGGTCTATGGGGAAAATGGTTCTTTTGCTGCAATACTGGGAACTGACCACTGGGAAAAAAAGGCTGAGTTGACTCCATGGCTACAGTATTGCTTTAGAGAGAGCCACAGTGAGTGGAGGGCCCATGTATGCTTGGAGGTTCACCCACTTGATATGCAAACTCTGCGACTGCCGATGTGCTCCCTCCCACCCAGTGATCAATACATGACTGGGAGCAGAAGACAAACTTTACCCCAGGCAAGTGCATAATCAATAGCCATGTGGGTTCTCGCTAATTAAACTGCCACATTAATATATCTCTCACTGAAAGCTACCTCTGGACAAGAAGGGCAGAGGAGAGGTTGGAAAGGGGGAGATGATGAGATCAGATGGGAACAGGAAGAGAGGGGAAATAGCTGAAGAGAAATGAATGAAAGACCTGAGGGGGACCATACAAGGAAAGGATTAATAACAGCTCTACATCAAAACACAGGTTCATGATTAAACAAAGGTTCAAAGCCTTCAATGAAATATTATCAACATGTTACAAAAACTAACACACGTTGTGCCTACGAACCAAACTGGAGGTCTCTCACCGGAAAAAAAAGTGAAGTTCTGATAACTCTTTAGCTGTGATTCTTCACAGAGTGAGAGTTTTGTCAATGAAGCAATTTATCTTTGAAATGTGGGCCACCAAATGACTCCAAATACTTACTAGACCTTTTTTTACACTGTATAATATCATGATCAGCTAAAATACATCCAACCTTCTTTTAGCATTTACCCATTGTAAGCAGATAGTTTTAAATTATGTCAGCTTAAAAAAAAAAAAAAAAATCCAAAGCAAAGTATTCAATATTAATTTTTAAGTAGCACCTCATTAACAAGTCCAAGCGCTGTATTTTACAAGCTCACAGTGATAACCTGGTGGGTTTACACATAAAAAACAACAACGCAGATGTAGCAGTGTAACAACCATCAGCAATGATACAGTGGTAACTTAATATGTCATACAGATGGATGGGAACATGGCACATGAAGAGGACCTAAAAGTCTAGTTGAGTAAATGTTGTTTATATAGCTAAAAATCACAAGTCGCAAGTTTGCCAAAGAACTTCCCCATCTCTAGATCAGTGGTTCCCAACTGGTGGGTCGTGCGTCCATTCTGTATGGAACGCAAGTGAATCACAAACGTGTCAAGTTTGTAAAAAACACACTTTATTTTCAAGTACAGTGAATTTCCGGCACAGAGCTTTTATTTTGAAGTGCTGTTTCCTACTGTAGAGTGAGTGACTAACAGACAGCTACTTAACAGGGACAGCAAAGTAACTCCACGACATGGCCAAACCAAAGAATGATGCGGAATATTAAATGGCATGGACCTTGAACTAATGCTAACTAACACTTTTGGCATAGTACGTTTGGAATGAAAAGTAACCCTTCACACATGGTAGCTGGACCCAGGGTCCATTTAACATTTCCACCACAAACAGTACTCTTACATGTGGGCGGGGTTGTTGTCATTCACTGCTCTGTTAAGCACTTGCTGTATTTACTCATCACCGGTGACACAGATCGAGGTCTGCACCTTGTTTCTCGTCCACAGACCGAGGCTGTACACTGACATTTCTTAGAACAAAATAGAATAGGCTGGAGTGAGAGTCTCTCTTGATGGGATATTTAAAAAAGGTGGGTGCCTTTAGTCTTTCCAAGTGAGAATTATGAAGTATGCAGTTCACATAATCTGGTCAAAATGAATATATATTTCTAAATGCCTAAAAATTCATTAATCACAAAAAGTGTATGTCATCCAAGAAAGACAATACAAACTAATGGAATAGTCAAAGTTGTCATAAGGTTAGAACAAAAATTGAAGGTGTGTTGATGGATTCACACTGTCAACTCGTGTATAAGACAACATCACAAGTAAATGTTCCACCGTAAGAGTTGCCAGCAGTCAGCCCAGTGAATTAAGTTACTTTTTTCTCAGTCTACAGCTGCTGCAAGAGGCAGCAATCTTTTTTCATTTTATAGTTATAGTTTGCTAATGTATGTAAAACTTGCCATGGTGTGAGCAGTCGTTACATAATCTCCAAAACCAGCCACAACTCAGCCCTGAGCAAGAGTGACCATTCTCTATTAACCATCAGACTGCAGTGTTTCTAGCTCCACCTTTTAGTGTCAGATCTAAGTACCCCAGCAAAAAGGTGACCAAAAATGAGGACGGTTAGGAACGTTTCCATTGGTACTATCAGAGTTGGGTATAATGCGTTACAAGGTAACAGGGTAACGCGTTAGATTACTTTGATTACTTTTTGCAGTACTGAGTAACCTAACATGTTAGTTTGCTGTTTGAGTAATCAAATACTTGAGTACATTTTCAAACAAGCCATCAGTTACTTACATTACTTTTAGATCGCTGGTCCTTCTGCTCCGAAACAGCAATGGTGGTCTTTTGGTTCTAATAACGGAGATAACGTTAAACCTATCAGTTCGAAAGAAGCCATGAAGCTTGTGGCTCGCTACGGGGAGAAGAAATGCTGCCATTGTCTATGGTGGTGTCTAAAAAAAGGTGGAGGAGGACTCGCTAACAGACAGGTCAGACTCAGGACTTGCATTATGCCTGGTACACACTACACGACTTTTCTGCCCATTCTGAAAGTCACTATGTCATATTACACGATTGTGAAGTCATAAAATTGTGCCGTGACTTGGCAGACAGACATGACACACTGCACGATGGTACTCACCAATTATCCCCGGTTGTCTTTCTCAACATGTGTGATGTCATCGGGTTATTCTTGTCCTATTTTTATTACTTTTACTATCATCTGAGTCACTGTGTCGTTGTTGTTGTAGTCACCTAAAAGCATCAGCAGATGGCAGGAGCTACATTTAAAGTACCGTACGCAAACATTCAAGCTACTGTATCCTCCACAACTAGTTCCTACAAATGTTTCACAATAAAAGCCTATTGAGAAAATGGAGGGATTCTCTCAGCCGAGGTTATAAGGGGCTTTTAATTTTAAAGCCACAGTGTGTAGGAATTTTCCCATCTAACGTTGAAATCACATATTGCATTCAAACAGATAGCGCACTCTAGCGCCTCACTGTGTATTGCAACAACTGTAGCTGCTGTGTACCAAAAAGCTATGATAACACTGATGAAACCATGTCATCCGATATTACATGGAGTATTCAATCAGGCTGCTACACAGACACACGCGACGCGAGTTGACAAACCCCCTCCTCACCATGCTGGCTGTGTTTACAACGTAGGACTGTTGGGGCGGGTGTAAATTGAAACAGCTGTTAGTGGCCAGCAGCACTACTGCCGCATAACAAAGTCCCACTCTTTGAGCATAATGCAGGATCATGTATTATGCAGCATCACGGGAGACGGAATCCTCGTCGCCAAGAAAGTGCAAAAGGGAATCAAAAAGGCAGCGTGACCGGCGAATTAAAAAAACAAGGGTCAGCATTGGGGTTGCCTTTCCCAGGTGGAGAGAGCTGCTGAAGGAGAAAGGTAATACAATCACAGGCCAGCGCTAACAGCGGCTAACGGCTAATCGCAGCTAACGGCTAACACCGGCTAACGGCGCAGTGATGCGATGAGAGGGATGAGGCTGTTAGCGACTGGCCGCTAACACGGGCTAACAGCCAACAGCGGCGCTGGCCTGTGATTGCATTACCATCCTCGCTCAGCAGCTCTCTCTACCTGGGAAAGGCTACCCCGATGTGGGCCTTCGTGTTTTTAATTCACCGGTCACGCTGCCTTTTCTATTCCCTTTTGTGGTTTCTTGGCGAAAAGGATTCCGTCTCCCATGATGCTGCATAATCATGATCCTGCATTATGCTCAAAGAGTGGGACCTCTTGCTCCTCTCCTTTGGCTCCTCAGTCACGCAGTGCTGGCCTGGCTCTCAACGAAAACGCCGAAGGCGGTGCTGTATGTCCCTTGCTGGTGGATGTATTCTCAAGATGGCGAACCGTAATGGAACCCCCCAGACGACTTACCTGCACAATGTACAAACAAATGCTAAATTTTCCTTTTACGAGAATAAGTCAGATTATTGGTGGAGGTAATAGTACACCAGTGATGACATATTTATGAATGCAGATATCAAATTTTGCCAATAAACAACTGAAAATGTTACACAATGTCCCTTTAAACAAGTTTAGAAGTTTAAAATGACGGCGCGATATTTTAACTTTGTAAAGACAACGGGAGCGGATAAAAAGTAAATATATAAACACATAGAGGGATTAATAAATAATGGGCTGTTTATAATGTAGTAGTTTGTTTCACATGAAGCTGGGAGCCTCTGCAGTTGTGGTGAGTAAAAGCCCCGCCGCTATTTGTTAATATTATTACTTTATGTCCGACTGTGAGGATGTAGCATTGTTTGCTAGCTTGATGCTAATGACACTAACGTTAACTCAGCGGGTTGACAAAGTGCCTCTGCTGTTTCACACCATCATTTCCCCCTTTTACTCTGTGTGGTAACATCCCTAGAGGAAATATTAAAAATGCTGGGGTGTGGTTGTCATACAGTTGTCTACAGCAGCAGATCGCTCTGTGTTTCTACTGGTCAAAGTGACTGTGGCTGTGATGGGAGAATTGGATCTCAGTGAAGGGCAAGTGGTCCATAACTTTAATTTTGGAGACAGAAAAATGTAGGCTTAGCGCCCTGTGGTCCATTGCCCAATAGGAAATGTAGAATACTCAAAAGTACTTCAAAAGAGCTTTAGTTACTTTACTCAGGGAGTAACGCAGTAAAGTAACTGGTAACCTTTAAAAAAAGTAACACAGTAAAGTACTTTGATTATTTGCAAAGTAACCCTTACCCAACTCTGGGTACTATCCACAACTTTTCACAGTGGAAATGGGGGAAAAAATGCATACCGAAGTGAACTGAACCATACCAGACTGCTTGGTGGAGAAAAGGCTTATGTTGCCTCAAAGTGACATAAAATGAACTCTGAAAGACAAAACCACTACAAAGAGATACAAAACTATCTAAGTATGCATTACAACCACAAAGAAATGTGACTAAGTATGCATTACAACCACAAAGAAATGTGAGCTAAACAACTATAAAGTGTGTCTTGCTCCGACATAAGAGAGATGAGGTGGGGGGCTTTTGCATATCTGTGCCCAAGGGCCCATTGTCTCATAATCCCCTGTTAAACACAAGTTGACAGCTGTAACACCTCGCCTTTCACACCTGTGTCTATCATGTGTCTCCAGCAAGCAGCAACCGACGAAGCTGAGAAATGATATATATATATACATATATATATATATATATTCAAAAGACCCTTCATGATGGATAATAACAGGAGAGCATGTACCCGGCCCAGAGGGTTACTGGGGCCCAGCCCTGGAGCCAGGCCTGGGGTTGGGGCCCGTGGGCGAGCACCTGGTGGCGGGGCCTTCCACCTGCAGAGGAATCCAGAAGGGAGCGGTGCATTGTGAATCGGGCAGCAGACCAAGGCGGGGGGCCTTGGCGGTCCGATCCTCGGCTACAGAAGGCCAAGGTGGACTTTCTGATAGCCCCCAGACTCTGCCTGTATGTTGGGGTTCACCCCGGTAGACGAAAGGGTTGCTCCCCACAACGGATGTCCATCGGTGCACGTGGCACCAGGACAGCCTAGGTCACAGGTCAATGATTGACTTTGTATCATTTGACCTGCGGCCATATGTTCTGGACACTCGGGTGAAGAGAGGAGCAGAGCTGTCAACTGATGACCACCTGGTGGTGAGTTGGATCAGATGGCAGGGGAGGACGCCACACAGACCTGGCAGGCCCAAACAAGCAGTGAGGGTCTGCTGGGAACGCCTGGTGGAAGAACCGGACAAGTTGATCTTCAACTCCCACCTCCGGGAGAGCTTCGTCTGCATCCCGATGGCAGAGGTGGGCATTGAGTCTGAATGGGCCTTGTTCCGCTCTGCTAATTGTCTAGGCGGTGGCTGTGAGCAGTGGCCAGTCACGCCGGTAATCCCTGAACCCGCTGGTGGACACCAGAGGTGAGGGGAGCCGTCAGGCTGAAGAAGGAGGCCTACAGGGCATGGTTGGTCTGTGGGTCTCTGGAAGCAGCTGGCGGGTACTGGCAGGCCAAGCAGAGCTCAGCAGCGGCAAGACCATCGATCGGCTCCAAAGAGGTTCTAGCAAACCGTCTGGCGCCTCGGGGGGAAAGCAGCAACTTGCTCACACTGTTTACAGTGGGGGCGGGGAGCTACTGACGTCAACTGGGGACATTGTCAGGTGGTGGAAGGAATAATTTGAGGATCTCCTCAATCCCACCAACACCTATTCCAGTGAGGAAACAGAGCCAGGGGTCTTGGGGGCGGGTCATGCTCCGGGAGTATGGGGTTGGTGGCCCCTTGCTAAGAGCTATCCAGTCCCTGTACCGAAGGAGCGTGAGTCTGGTTCGCGTGGAGCTTGCACATCTGGGAGGGACTCGGAGTAGAGCCGCTGCTCCTCCAAATCGAGAGGAGCCAGTTGAGGTGGTTCGGGCATCTCGTAAGGATGCCTTCTGGACACCTCCCTTGGGAGGTGTTTCGGGTATGTCCAACCGGGAGGAGACCTCGGGGCCGCCCCAGGACACGCTGGAGGGATTACATCACCCGGCTGGCCTGGGAACGCCTCGGGGTTACCTCGGAAGAGCTGGCGGAAGTGGCTGGGGAGAGGACTGTCTGGGCTTCTTTGCTGAGGCTGCTGCCCCTGCAACACGGACAAGTGGAGGACGACAAGTACGAGTATATAAATATATATATATATATATATGTATATATATAAAATATATTTTATATTTTTTATTTATATATTATTTATTATATATTTTTATATGTTCCAAGTTATGCATATTTAAGGAAGGGCCTGCTTAAGTGACAGGTTGTCTGTCGATAGTGTCCTCGGCTTCTCAGTCAGAGCGACCCCCTGCTCCTCCACAGCTCCAACGTCTTGTCCAAATACAGTCACTTCTGTCTCCAAAAAAAACAAGATAGTGATGGTTGAAATTCCAAACTCAGGGCTTCTTGGCTGAATCTGGGTGATGTCACGGTAGCTACTTCTATCATTCATACAGTCTATGTCTGCACAGCTGACTACTTGTGTTTAGATTTCGTTATTGCCTACATCACTTATGCGGGAGCTTAGCAACTACCACAATTTCCACAATTACTTTCATTGTTCTATTGTCCACAAGTACTTACACTGATACTCTTTGGTAACTGAGAATAACTAACCGGGGAAAACAAAGGTGCTACCGTCTTCCTTTTTTGGCTTCACAATGGTTGACACACTTTTTTTGTGCTGTAAAATTGAGCCTTATTTTTGTAAATGATTGTACTTTATAGCAGACAGAATGGCATAGTCAAAGCGAAGATCATAGGGAATCGATGTTCATGTGGATGGTGTTATTGTTCTATTGCCATTACAGTACAATGTGCAATCAGCGTTACCTCATAATGATAAGTTAAAGACAAACTGCTTGTCTGTTTCCACTTTAAGGCATATACAGCTGAAAAAAGGGGCTTGGTCGGCACAGTATTTACCACTACAGAACTCCTGATGGCAGTCAGTTCAAACAGCGGTCAACAACAACTGGCTGTACACACAAAGGTCAACACAGCTGCGGTCAAAGTTAAACCCTGATGCTGGTTGACATGGACGTGAACATGAAAAATACAACTCCAGTGCAATTTGGAGTCAGTTTAGCACTCAGTATTGAGGGAAGGAACTGAGTGTGAATATGGGAGAATTCAATATTAAACGAAAGGACTATTTTCAGTTGAAAATGTAGGTCATAATTTTTGAAGAACTGGAATAATCTAAAAGTACACAGCCTATGGGGGTAAATGTTTAAATCATTTGTTGGCAAAATGCTTCACCCTTTAGTACCATAGCACAAATTAGTATCATAATTTGTTACCCCAATTAAAGAAGTACATCAGTTATTTTGTTTGATTTGCCTTTGCTAAAAATCTTCAATTCTATATATTACTGCTGACTATTTTGTTAACTACCTTTACTGTTGCAGTTTTTCTATTTCTGTACAGGTTTACTTGGGCTGAATCCACTGGATGATTGCTGTACAACTAGAGTGCTGCACAACTAGAAGACTTAAAGAGAGGGGAAGAAGAAAGCAAAAGTAAGAAGAAAGAGAGGAAGAAGGAAGGACAGAGATTAGAAACTAAGGAAGCCACAGCCTTGCAAATACGGAGAAGAAATACAGTAAATGGTACATGGAAGAGAATAAGAGAGAAGTAGGGAGAAGGGCAGACAGAGAGAAAGGAAAGGGGGTAGAGGGAGGGGGAGGCAAGCAGGAGAGGTGCTGCTGGTGGATTAGTGTCGAGCAGGTGGGGCAGCGGAGGAGGCATTAATATGTAATTTATTGATGAGGGATAGAATATGCGGACGGAGCAGAGTGTAGGCGAGGCGAAGCCTGCGTGTCGTGGAAGTCCCTTACGCTAGCAGTATGCGCCTTTCCATTTACGCACTTCATACATACTAATACACTCTCACACACACACACACACACACCAACCTCCATTCCTCCCAGCCATTCCTCTCTTCAGTGCTTATCTCTACCTTTCACACAATACTAGCTGGAGCTCATCTGGATCATGACCGAAAAACTGCATTGTCTTTCAGAGCATGGGCATGTGAAACTTGTGTGGCACAGCGTGGCATTTCTTCTTTATGGCAATAGTTATTTCGGTCCTTGCTGAGAGTAAGATGATAGTATGATGCTAGTGTCATGTTTATGTGTTATCTATGGTGCTATAGTTAGACTATTAGTCTATCTTGGCATAACGACTGAACGCACAGGGACACAGCTATCCTGGCTCTGTCCAAGTTTTAAAACTACATCTAGAAACACCTCTACAGCTCACAAATTAACATGTTGTATCTCATTTGTTTATTATTTTGTAGCACGTTTGCAACACACCACAAAATCACCACGACACCACGGCTCTCTTTTACTGAAAGAGTCTGTAATGATACAACATGTGACAGGGACTGCATCAGTTCACATCCTTCTCTCCTCTCAGAATACTGTCTCTCTCAGCTCCAAATGCAGACTGAGCACAACAAAACATTTATACAATTTCTATAGAACATAAATAAAATGAACAGCATGATCAACATGATCAAGCATGAATTGAAATGATCATATAGTGGTTATATATATTTTTCCAATCATACCTGTAATGATACAAGATGTGACAGGGACTGCATCAGTTCACATCCTTCTCTCCTCTCAGAATACTGTAAAGGATGCATAAAATAACGAAGTAGAACAAATGACAAAAATAAATATGCCCTGTCTCACATGTCTAATTCATCACAGAGTAAGCACATTGACCTTGTGTGCACTTACACACACATATACTCAACATTAGACAAGTAAAAATACACTTTACATTCATTTTATACAAATCCCAGAGAAAACTACATTTCCCACAATGCCTTGCATCGCCAAGGGAAACTTGATGTGAGCAGCGGCACTTCAAAGGAACACAGTTGAAAACAATGCAACACTAACTTCCGAGGTAACATCAAAACGCTTTACAGTACGGACTTACAATGCTGTGTTTTAAACACTAGGACAACTTTTAGAAGCTAATTTGCTCCGTCAACATACCTGTCTCTCTCAGCTCCAAATGCAGACTGAGAGAGAACTTCTTATGCGCATGTGCCACAGCGCGGCAGGGAGTGTTCACTGACCAAAATATTCAACATGTTCTCATGAAAATAAAGGTACATAAAATATTACTCCTTTGTTAACACTGGAAACAGTCTCACAACAAGGTTATGATTGACCTAACATAATCATTGAGTGTCGTCTCACTGTCAGCAATTGGAACGTACCAACTTACTTATTGAACAGGGGCTTAAAGTTAGCTGGAATACCAAAACACACTATTACAATTTACCAAACAGGAATGTAAACTCAACAATTTGTGATATCAGGAGTTACATGTGTGATGTTTTTTGAAGAACCACACACCTTTACAGAAGCCTGATTGCAAAAAGAAAATGTTGCCATGAATGTTATATTTGCGCAAGCCATTTGTATCGTACCAACGTTTCAAAATGGGGATGGTGAATAGTTTGACACCTAAGGTAGATACTTGTTTAGCTGCAGACTACTGTTCTAGACCAACAAACAGCACCGCCAGTTGTGTTTCAATAAGTCAGTGCTGTGTTGTCAGTGGCCCGTTAGCCACCATATATGTGTCATTTAGCGACCCATTACTGGTTTTCCACTGGGGACTAGTTGATTTTAACTGAGAAGTTGCTGTGTTTCCTGCTAGGACAGTGCCACAAAAAGTGTTTTAATTTTATTTTTACCGAACCATCACTGCATTTCCTGCCTGTTTTCTTACTCGCACATTGTTGTGTTTCCCACCGGTATAGTGCCAGGAAAAGTGGTTGATTTTTTACAAAGCTATTGTTGCGTTCCCTGCCAAAGTAGTGCCACAAAAATGGGTATTTTAAGCCAAAACATGATATTTCCCTAATCATTAACCAGGTGATTTTGTGCCTAAACCACAGCATTGTTATCAGATATTAATATATACTTTCAACATATTGTACCAGGGTAGCCAGAACTATAATTATAATATTATTACTTTCATTAATGTTGTTGTAAGCTACCGTCATTAACGAAGATGCGCTCAAGCAGTGATGGAGGTCTCATTTAACCTATTGTGATTTGATGTACCATTCACAAGGATCTTGGAAATATATTTTAAGGGCTCAAAAACTCCAGCATATTGCTTTAAAGCCATGAAGGGAAACTTCTCCAAACAGCCAGAAAACACAACAACAAGATCATCCAACAACGGTATCCATTCAGCTCAGTAATTACTGACAAGCTTTATGGACAAAACAATTGACTTTTGCTTATCACTCATTATTAGCTCAGCATGTTTACATTGCATAAATTAGCCTAGTGCCTAGCAGATATTTTTCCTCTACTCATAGCTTAACAAATGACATGTAACGTTATCATTTCTTGCTCACCGATGGGTTAAGTCACGGCATCTCCTGACAGAACAGCACAGTTGAATTTTAGCCTGCATGCACGGTTTTTCAGCCGAACATTGTTGAAACAGAGCAGCTAATGTTGCTAAAGCAAGAAGTTAGCGGAGAGAGACGCTTGTCCAGACAGGTGACATTACGTCATGTTTTATCTCGTAATATCGTTGTTTACATACAGCATATGCTCTGTCTGTTGTCCTGTATTTTCTCCAAAATCCAAAATATTTCCACACTGCCCATTTATTTATTACATTACATCAAACTATTCTGCTGACAAAACAAATAAGGGGCATCATTTGCAACAGCTATTTCAGATATGACAGAGTAGAGAGGCTTTTGTCAAAAGGATAAAATTACAGTAACACTGAAATACATGCATGCATCCTTTGCTGCAAATTCCTTGTCCACGTGAAGACAATCTGAATCCAGAGCAGGAATGATGGACTTAACCGCTATCAATTAAGACTACAAACCCAATCACTAGAAAAAATGCTGGCATTATACCTTTCTTGAAACCACCCAGGCATTATATATATATTTTTTTTACATTATTACGTAGTGGATACATTGAAATCTTACATTTCAACAATAATGGAATTAATTTGTGGTTATGTTAAGGCACAAAAACCAATTGGTTAATGTTAAGAAAAGATCATATTTGGGCTCAAAATACCTGGTTTTAGAGGCACAATTCCCAGTAGAATAGCAGCAAAGTAAAAAACAACAATTTTATGAGCCTAAAAAGTTGCGGGAAAAACAGTGACTGGTGGTTACAAAACATCATTTTGAAATTTTGACAATAAAACCTACTACCTCCAATGGAAAAACAGGTTCCTTCAAATTACTAACATTTCCTTCCTAAAAAGCCACTAGAAACACAGCAGAGACTTGTTAAATCACAAATTGAGCACAGCTTTAGTTCAGGCAGGACATGATGTCAAGCTAAGCCCACATCCCAGCTACATCAGCTGATCTCAAGTAGCCCAGTCAACTGATAAATCATCTGATTGATGGAAGGGAATAAGGTAATAGATTGCATGATTCCTTTCTATGTAACCAACTGGGGAATCTCACAGCGCCCTATTTACAACAGCTTTGGCCTGCTTACTGGTGCTGCTTTCTCTGCAAGCTGCTTTGCAACATGCCTCCACCCCAGGTCCTCCTTTTTATGTTGTGTCTGACTTATCAATGTCATTTCTGTTTGTCACTGATGCTGGCTCTGTTTCGTTCCCAGGGGGTCTTTGCTGATGCTCTCCCTGCCTCAGGCTTTCCATGTAGGCACATGGAAGGGCAGGGAGGTTCGCTCTCTCTGCCTCAGGCATTCCTCATTTGCACATGGAAGGGCAGAGAAGTTTGCTCTCTTTGCCTTAAAGCTTTTTGCGTAGGCCTAGGAAAGGCAGAGAAGCCCCAGAGCAGACCCATGCCACCAAATATAGAACTGCAAATGGAAATAAAGTTTTCTTAACTGGTCCTGACAGAACTGGTTTTATTGTTGGTCTCAAACAGTGGTCTGCAATTTGGCAGGCATCTCGCCAATCCCCTCCACCTCCTGATGACAAAGTCAGCTCATGTACTAAGTCACTTTAGAAAAGTTGATGTCGTACTTACAAAATGCAAATCTAATGTATTTGTGGTTTGCAGAAACATACAATGCCAACATTTTCTCTAGCCACTGGGCTGAAACTGCTTCATGGAGAGGTAATCACAGAATGTATATAAATTGAATGGCTATTGCTGGAAAAAAAAATGGTGTCCATAAATAGTGTCAAAAATGGCTTCTTATAATATAAAGTCCTGTTGTATCAGTGTAAAGTGTGCTGCCAATGCACAGCTGCAGTAAAAATGGGTCAGCATTTAACAAACTAAGAGAGAGGCTGACTTGTTACTTGTAACTGTAAAATACGTTTAACTACAGTTTGGATTAATTTACAGACGGGGGTTTATCTTTCACTGCCAGGCTGTATTGTCATCCAAAGTGCCACAAAAGCACGGGAAGTGTAATGTAATAATGATCATGTTTGATTAAACACTCGGAACAGAAGACAAAAAGAGGCAAAGAAAGGGAGACAGGGAGGAAGAAGACAGGCGGGAGAGGAGGAGGCTGCTAATTGATTAGCTACAGAGAGAAAGTCAGAAGCTTCATTTGCCAAAGTGCTGCTGGGGGTGTAAACCCCCACCACCCCTGCCTCCTACTCCACAAAGGGATGAAGGCAAGATGCAGGCAATTGATACACTCTGTTAGGCCTTATCAGGACCACTGTGATCAGCTGCACCTCCAGGCCTATTCTCTGCAGTTTAACACCATCAGAGAGAGCTTGTGTGTGTGTGTGTGTGTGTGCGTGTGTGTGTGTGTGTGTGTGTGGACTAAAAAAGAGGTGTAAGCATTAAAAGCGTTTTTTTTTTTACCCTGGGAAAATGACCTACTATTTACTGATTAACATCAGCTCTGGGATAGATAGCAGTGTGTGCGTGTGCGTGTGTGTGTGTGTGTGTGTGTGTGTGTGTGTGTGTGTGTGTGTGTGTGTGTGTGCGTGTGTGTGTGTGTGTGTGTGTACGTGTGTGCATGTGTGTGTCAGTGTTTGGCTTCCATTACACCACAGTGACAGGAGCTGCATTATCATTCCCACCCACACACGTTCCTCACAATAGCAATGTTAATATTAACACCTTATGTAATGTTGGCTTTGAGCTTCATTTCCCTTCCAGATAAATGAAAGCTGCGTGCTGCAGTTTTATTTTTATGCGCTCTAAATGGCACACTTCAGAACAGGAAGATGCACACAATACTGCTGAGCTACGTGGCTGTCAGCCGTACGACCCGACAAAAGCAGGCAACCTTTGTGTAAACCACAAAGCCTGTGTGGATACGTACATAAAACAGGGAGCTTATGCTCAAAAGTCATCGTTATATTTCCCCTCAACCACTTTATGTGTCTCAGGTGGATCAGATAGCTATTTGACATCAAACAAGCCAAGTGTAAATACAACTAAGAAGCACTAGGTCCAGTTTACTCTTGTTATTTCAAGTGTCTCATACACAGATACACAAACATGTGGATGAATCACATTCATCCTCTGCAATGGAAACTAATGTTTATTGTCTTTAGTGGCTCTCATTCATAGTGCTCCCTTTCACATACAGATCAATCTCATTTGGGCTGTAAAGGTTTATGTATTTGTGCCGAACTGTCACAGTATGAGGGTCAGGGTGCGGTTCATGCAGAGTACATAGTATGTAGATTGATGCACATGGACCCAAAGTTCACAAGCACAAGTTCTGCCAAACTTTTAGCCATATTCCATTAGCAACATGTGCTGTGACTGACACAACAAGGTAATTGGCATGTAAGTCAGTCACACTATGGTGTGCGACTAGTGCAAACAAAATGCCAAAGCTGGAAAACTTCTTGTGAGTCTTGGTTATGTACAACAGTGGAACAGAGAGAGAGCATTATGGAGCTGAGGATGGCTAACCGGCTAACCTGTTCTCATTCCTGGGGCGTCAAATACAGCAGCCTGGTCAGTGGCCCTCAGAATCTGTTCCCAACACACAAGGCACCCTACAGCATCTGTATGAGATGCATCAGGCTTTCAACTAACTCCAGTGTCATTTTATTGACTACAGATATCAATGGTAAACCGTTAAGTGGTTAACCGCTCAGAATATTTTTGGGTGGTTACACATGTTGGTCTATAGCTTAATTTTCAGTGAATGCACAGTGCACCTCTGAGGTCTGGTAAGAGCCAGCAAGCAATGTGAGACAGAGGGGTGATAGATGAGTCAAACACACACAGGACCTTCACCCTAGAGGCTGACATTTTTTCGGGAGTCCCACGGGTCAAGTGATTCCTGTGGGATTCCCACGGGATGGGAATCAGTTTCACTATTCGTCACGTGATTGGTACGGGATGGGAAAAAAAGTCAACGGGAGCAGGCGGGACTGGGAATCATAATTAGGCCTGTCGCAGTATGCGCTAAGTCGGTTAATTGCGCTGTAAATTAAAAGGGATTAATTGCCATATTAATGCGTGTTTGTTTTACTGGATGACAAGAGTGTTCACTGTCGTGCATTGTCTGGCAGCCAGGTGAGTTGGTTCATTAGCGCAATTAACGGAGGGAAAGCTCTTGTTATCGAGTGTCTTTGTCTCTGTGGGGGAGGCGGGGCTATGGGCTACACACACACAGTGCAATCTTCGTGAGGGGGAGACGAGGTGGAGAAGAAAACAGAGAGTTGTGCATAAGAGAAAGACAGGGAACTTGTTCCTAAACCAAATGCCACGGCCCCTGTGTGGGAGTGTTTTAGATTTAAACCAAATAACAGAGGGCAGCCCAGTTATTTGGACGAGCCGGTGTGCCGGGTTTGTTCTAAAACCATCTCAACAAAAAGAGCAAATACTACCAACTTAAGAGTGAGAGACTGACAGTCTATTGTTTTGTATTTATTTATTTATTTTGATATTTTTACATGTTATTAAATAAAATTAAATTTTCTTTTTTTGCATTCCCAAATATTCTTGTTAAATAAATGTTTATTTCTCTTTAAAAGGGTATACTTAAATCATTATGCCTTTATTATCATTATATAAGTCTAAAAATGTTCTAAAAACATGATCTTAAAAGGACATTATTACTCAATATTATCGCAATAATTTCTGACGCAATTAATCGCCCAGCAAAATTTGTTGTAGTGACAGGCCTAATCATAATAACAATAGTCAAGTTTTTATAAAGTAGTTGAAACTAGCTCCACCTCCAGCAGCTACAACAGTAACATGCTGCTCAAACACTGATGCTTCATTATTAATAATCTAATGATGTCATATATAATAATATCAGTCAGAGGAGCCAAACACTACTTTTACTGCAATACTTTAACGACATTTTTCTCTCTCAGAACTGGTTCTTATGACATGTTGTCTGACCACATCAGAAATCAAATGTGTTTATCATTCTGAACAGCTTCAAGGTGGAATGAATGTAAAAATAATCAGGCAATAAACATCAAAACACAACATTAGATGTCATATTTGGGTTTATATTCAACTAAGGTAGGCATTGTGTGATCCATGTACTGTGTGTACATATATATATATATATATATATATATATATATATATATATATATATATATATATACATATATATATACTGTATACATATACACACACACACACATATATATATATATATATATGTATATACATACATACATACATACATAGCCTCCTTAAAGGCTATTGGCAGGTTCCATTAATGCAGTGCGTCTCTGCAATTAGTGCTTTCGTCACTCCTGATCACTTTCTGCAATACACAGTTATACCATTCCGTTTGCGAAACGCTCCAGCCACTTTCCAGCGGCTGATGAACACAGTTCTGTGTGGTGTTAATTACTGTGAGGTTTACTTGGACAGTTTTGTGGCCTACTCATGGACTGACCATTTGAAAACCCTCCATGAGATTTTTGATCTCCTGCATTCCTGTACAATCAAGCCAACTGTGAGTGGGTTTTGGAAGACTGGTGTTACCTACTTGGGTTAAAAAGTAGGGCAAGGTTAGGTTTGCCCAGTTGCTGCCAAGGTGCAAGCAATTTCCAAGCTCCCCGAACGTGACGTGAAGTCCATCGTTTTCTGGGGATGGCTGGGTATTATCGTTCATTGTGTAAACACTTTTCTGATGTGGTGGCTCCAGTGATGAGCTTAGTCAATCCCCAAAACTCCATTCCAGTGGTCAGAAAACTGTCAGTTGGCATTTAAGGCTGCCAAAGCTCTCCTCTGCAGTGCCCCTGTGCTCACCACCCAAAACTTCACACAGCCCTTTAAACTAGAAGTAGTTGCCAGTGCCTTTGGGGTGGGTGCCTTGTTTCTGCAGGGGTATGAGCATGGCATTGACAATCCGATCTGTTACTTTTCCAAAATGTTCGAAAAACACCAGCTTCACTATAGCACTATTGAAAAAGAGGCTTTGGCCTTGCTTTTGGCGCTACAACATTTTGAAGTGTATCTTGGGTCCAGCCCTGTGCCAACCATCATTTTCTCTGATCACAGTCCTCTCGTGTTCCTGATTCAGATGCAGAATCGTAACCAACGCCTCATGCGCTGGTCTTTGTTGCTTCAAGCTTTGATATTCATATTCATAGTAAGAAGGGTCCCGATAATATAATGTCTGATGACCTGTCTAAGTATTGAATCAAACATTTTTTTTCTAGGGGTAAATGTTTAAGTTTCAGGTGGGGAGGTGTTATGACCCAGGTCATTATTTTTTGCTGCTCTTACATTGTTGGGTATGTGGATAGGTAAAGTTAAATATAGCCACAGTGGTACTATTTGGCACACTCCTCCTAATGCAGTTTTAGTTTTTATTATTCTATTCATTTTATATTTGTAAGTTTCATAGTATAAGCCATGTTTTTCAGTTTTACAGCCTAATGCGCCCTGTTGCCTTTTGGCAACGTTTTCATTCAGTGTTCATACATTGCAATACAGAAATGTTGACAATAGTATGCCAGTGGGCAAAATACTACATCACACTACAGTCTGTTCAAAATGAATGAAAATAAATATATCCTTATTCATTTG